>SRMA01024355.1:15377-68131 GCA_007224835.1 Danionella cerebrum
CCTTTTTTTCCATTTCTAGCCTACAAAGAGACTCCTGAGTTAATCTGCTGAGGAAATTCAAACCCTTCTGCCTCCATTCCTCCTCTTTTACCCACAATGCCTACTTTCAGAATACCAGGAGTGTTACTCCCTGGATGTGATTGTGAACTCTCTGACCCCTGTACTCCTCCTGTCCTCCTGTATATGCCTTGTGTCCTCTGGATAAATAGACAGCTCTCACTGGGGATCTTTACACAGCTAAAGAAAAACTGTTCTTTTGATTGTCCTCCAAAGAAATCACTGCTACTATGTGCCCCTTTATTGAACTACTCTTGAAGGTATTAATATTTTATCTACAGTTTTGCAAGTCAGGTATTTAAACTTTTTGCAGCTGTGAAAAATATAATCTACAATTCTGCATGATACTGTACCCTTTGCAGCACTCTGGGTTTTCATCATTGCATCAACAACCCAGATATAAACTGCAGTTGTTTTTATTGTATTCTTCATTATCCAAGTGTTGCCCAATAAGCCTTTTGCTCTCTCAAACACAGATGTGCAATTGAGAGGTTGCTGCTGCAGTCAAAACGCATCACTTCACATCCGACTTGTTTTTTTTTCCGTTACTTTGACAGAGCAGTTCCTCAAACACTTTCTGCACACTTGACCTGAGAGCAAAGCCAGAGTTATTCTCCAGATGTGAAGAGCTCACCGTCTCAGCTACATCATTGCATTACTTTTACAACGGAAGTGATGAGAGCTGGTGAAAACATATGAAGGTCTGCCGCTGTGAAGAAAAAGCCCCTATTTAAGATAACGGTTCACTAGTTCTTCGTATTCTAGTTGCTTTCTCTCTTGTTTTTTTTTCATCTTATTAAATGTGAACTTTTGCAGTGTGATAAAGTAATTTAAACAGCAATTTCTAGAAAATCCCAGTAGAGAGATCAAAAATAATGTTGTATGACCTTTTGCTGAGGTTCCTCAGTAGCCATTGCCAACTTGGAAAACCAAGGATCATAATCTTGAGCTTCATAATCAACATAACCAACCAAACCTCTTCTTAGGCATGCTTTATACCCCAAACTTTCATCCCTCATGGAAGGAATCTTCGTGAGGATATGATCATATATATGTGCCACATTTAGAAGGTCAATTCTCTTTTATTTGAAGATGGAAAAGAAGGAGATGTAAAACACAATGGTTTGTCTTTTATTCTTGTGTCAATATATATTATACATTTTACAATTATAAGTCACTTCCAAATTCACATTACAGCTCATACACATCCACACATTCACCGTTACATCCACCAAATGCAATGTTTTCTGTATCCTCTTAACCTTTAGAAGCCTTTTTTTACCATTTTTACTACTTTGCTGTAATAAATTACAGTTTTTGTGCCAATGGTTTCCTTTTTTTCAATAATTATACAACAAACCTGACATTTTACAAAACATTTCAGAGAATTTTAACTGCAACAAATAAAGATGAGAAAGAAGTTTTCAGTTCCAATAACAGTTTTTAGGTTTTATAATCAAGATCAAAAGCCCCAAAAAGCAAAGGCAATGTGAAAATTGTATAAAAAAATATATAAAATGTTACTTACCAGTACTTTTTGTGTCACAACGTTATAATTTCTTTTTACCACTAGATGGCACTGATTGCACCAATTCCCGGTATGTAAAATGAAACTGAAAGATGATTGCGCATTTTCTCACATTTTAATTTGAATTGCAATTTTAATTTTAATTCAAATTTTAAACCTTGCACATTATGTGTCCTATCTCTGTTAGGGTTTATTGTCTTGTCACCTGTTATCCATTAGTTCCGCCCCCTTCACCTGTTCTGCATCTTCCCTTGGGTATTTAGGTGGTGATGTTTCTTTGGTCATCTGTTGAAGTATTATTGTTTTGTCGTCACGTATGTCTGAGTGTTTTATTGGTTTGGTCTTCTGTGCTTATTCTACAGCCAGAGGCTTCCCTGTCCTAGTCGAGTTCTGAGGCTAATTTGTCACCTACTGTTCCAGTGATCTTCAGTTTATTTCTGTTTATATTTCGTTCACCAAGAAGAAGGTGCTGCCTAAGTTCTCATTATAATAAAAACTTTATCATTTACCTTGGTGTGGATCTGTTCCCTGGAGTAAAGCCGTGACAATCTCATAATGTGCATATAATATTAATATTAGTTTAAATCCAAAAATACCAACGTTATTAACCTTTTTGAAACCTACACAAATCAAAATTAAACAATAGGTTGGTTGCATCATTCCTAGATGAATAAGGCATGAGGGTCATTACAGTCTAAACATAAAATATGTTTATGTGTGTTTTAATATATGTTTTGGTAGTTTTCCCATCTTATAAGCACATAACATTGTACAATTGACAGAAATCTCTAGCAGTGTTCACTAGTTTCCCATATTAATCCACAAAGATTGTCTGATCTGCCCGTGTGGATCATGTGTTGTCATCTGGTCAAGTACTTGATAAGCAAAACAATAGTAGATTAGCAAAATCATAAAGCTCTCACCTTGTGCTCATGGATTCTTTTTTTCAATATATATCTTTTTTTAAGATAATTTTGTGGGGCTATTTTGAACCAAAAAGAGTGGTCAGACAGGAAGAGAAGCTGGTGTAGAGAGGGCTGTGCGACCTCACATACTTTCTCAGCACACCGTCCACTATAATACAGGAGCAGATATCAATATATTTCCTAATATATTTCTTTGTTTTCATTCACCAAATTCCTAGTCATCACATTTCCCGGACATGCTGATTGACTGCTTGAAGTACAATGGACACAGCTTGTCCTTTGCTTGACCTTCATCAATGGCCAGCATTTCATTTCCACTTTAAACATTGAGGCATGCAGGGAGGTTTACTGACATCATTAAAAGAAACAGGAAGTCAATGGTAAACGATCACACAGTGATGAAAATGGAAAATGTGATTATTGCCAATTTATACGTATATTGGGGGTTTGTTTGACAGCATCCTGCTCTGGTAAATAGATTTGTCAGGGGAATAATGATGAAAGCTCATGAGTTACTGCCTCTGGACTTTGAACCCATGACCTTTGGGTCACTAAACTAGATTTTGTTTCTAGTGAACTTGCCATTCTTCATCTCCTCTGTGGAAAAGATGAATTAATGACAACGAAATTAATAGAGCGAGATCTAGTTTAAAAATCTTCACATTTATTCAAGCTAAAACATTGAAAAGCATGCTTTGTGTCTTTTAGAATTAAATGAGATCTTAGGCCACTTTTTTGTTTTAAAATATATAGGAACACATACATTTGTAAAAAATAAAAACAAAAACAATAATGAATACATTAAAAAAATTTTATATAGTTTTATATAGATTCTAAACTGTTGGTTTATTTTATTTTATAATATTCTGAAACTAAAAGATATCCTTTAGGCCTTATATCAATGCTTTGTCAAATGTATTACATTTTGAAGATTTTTGAGCATACTTTCTGACATTTTAAGAAATCAATGTATGATCAGCAAGAATCCCCAAATAAAAGCAAGTCTTGTTTTCACTGGAGATTACATTTTGAGGATTGTATAATGCATTTACTGTGGTATTTGGGGATGAACGTCACAATAAAGTAATTAAAACTATATGAAAATTTCCTGTTAACATTCCAAAGCTCTTGCAGTAAATTAGACTGAATTTCGAAACCATTCGTCAAATACTTGTTTTTATGAATAAAGAGAGGTGAGATCCATTTAGGATCAAGCGTCTGGAAAGGTTAAGGTCTGAACAACAGGAAGTGTATTGCAATAAAACCACCACACCAGACAAAAGCGAACTGACTTATATTCTGTTATCAGAGCTGGGAGCACAACTGCCCAGATGTGCTTTGCTTGAGGACATCCACTGAAATCCAACACCACCTCTGCAACGTATTTTTACCCCAGGACACGTTGTGAACTCAGCTGAGAACAGATGACCTGAGGATATTTCCCACCAGAGGTGTGGTCCTGATTTTTGTTTTAAACGAGGATGTCTGACATTTCAGCAACTATTGTTCTTCTATTCAGACATCCCTCTGTTACTTCCATTTCCACACATATCACTTCCTATAACCTGCTGACCTGATATATAGGTCAAGCAGTTAAGCTTAGGTATCAGCTGATTCAACTACCCAAACCCAGCTAACATCAGTTTCTAAAATATTTGATCAACTAATAGGGAATGGTTCATCTAGCTTTAAATCTGTTTAATTGGTTTATTTTTGGTTTCTTTTTAATCAAAATTGTCTTGGATTTTAACCTCTTAAGCCCTGAGGCCTATTTTCCGAAAATCCTATACTTTTACTTTTTAAGGCATTTCTCAGCTTTTACAAGGCCTAAACTGCAAATCTTGGTATCAAAATGAAGATAGGTTCTTGGGGAGTGGTGTGGATGAGTTAATTTGACAGTCAAGAACACTGGGTAAGAGTAATTGATGTTGGAATAGCCAAAAAATGAACTCCGCCTAAAAAAAAAACACATGTTTCCTCCAATATCTCCTTATTTTACTTATAACGAAGCAAATAAACACAATCAATTGTAACCACTACATGTCAAGAACATCTGTAGCAAGTTTGGTGTTCATACTACAAGAAACTAATATTCTGTAAAGGTTTTGATTGAACAAAGTTCAGGCGTAATCCATGTTGGCACAGTTTGGCACAATTTGGCACAATAATTGAAATATGGAAAAAATCTTGTCCAAAGCTTTAGCTACGTTCATAATCTTCTTTTCTTGCTTATGGGACATGATTTCAGCAAAAAAAACTCCTAAACAAACGCTGTAAAAGGGGGGTAGAAGCTCATTTACACCATCTTGCTGCGCTTTTGGGAACATTTCATTCACAAACGCTTTGACGTCGAGCTTCTGCGTGTCCCTACCCCCCGACCATCTGTCCAATCCGGGAGCTCTATACATCGCTGGAAAGCTCTGATTCTATGGAAACCAATCAGCTCAACCATTTTGAGACTGACGGGATCGCCGACGAATCACACGACGCGCAGCGTGGAGAGACGTGCTCTTACGCACGGGGAGTCATTCCATATTTGGTGACGTAATGACGCCACAAAGCTACAGAAATAATCCAAAATGGCGTTTGCGCGAAGCTATCGACCGGACATAACAACAAACGGACTTTTATCGCTATGGAAATAACTTTTTGTTGAAAAAACGGCAAAGGTAAGACAAGATTTACATGCTTGCTTGGTTTTCGCTGGCGTTTTTTCGGGGAACTTTCGCTCCCTGCTCTGAAATACTTCATGCAATGTAAATGAGTTGCATATCGCTGGATTCAGCTGGTTGTTAGCTTTCATTTAATGTAATGGTTTTGGCGTTTCTGTTTATATTGTGGATACATATCGCACATAAACAAAAACGTGGTCATGAATTATACTCCGGACATGTTGTTGTTTATTTTCATGGCGTTCGAGCTGTGGTTAACGGATATGAAATTGAATTAGATACGTTTTTAGAGGAGTTTCCGCTGAACACAACAGTATTTAATATGTGTGGGTTATTCTCAGGGTTCGTGAGCTATGAGTGAAAATGTAACGCACAAGGGGGCAAGTCCCCGGTACCGGGGACTCTCGGGCTTAAGAGGTTAATAGAGTCCCTGAATAAAAATAAAGAATTTAGAACAAACTTTTCAAAACTTGTTGATATTGGATGGTTGCTGTTTTGACCTGCAAGTCAATGACATCGTCTGTTTGAATAAAGTAAGAATGACACGACCCAGCTATTGTTTAATTTTGATTTCCAATTTAATGTGTAGGTAACAAAGCTGTTAGTTTCGATCTTTTTTTGTTTTAAATGAACATTACAAGAGTTATGACACATAATTTGTGACAAAATGTGCCATCGTCTTTCAGTTTCGTTTTACAGACCCTAAATTGGTGGCACCAGTTCCAACTATTGGTTGAAAAGAAGGGCTAACTCTTAGAAGTACAAGACCTGTCAAAGGCTTTTGTTCTGGCACAAAAAAAAGCACAACAGAACGGAAATTGCTTGAAACTGTAAATAAGGTTTAGGTTCCCTTTCAGTCGGTCCCGGAGACGTTAGTCGGGATTAGACCGACTGAATGGGAGCGAATCACCGTGAGAGCGACTGACGAACATATCAACGGGCAAATTAATTTGCAGGCGAAGGTGATTGATTAGCAATCAGCCGGGTATAAAGCCAGGCGTGCCTAAGCCTCCAGTATGCAATTTTCCTTCTGAGCTGACTGAGTGAGACTCTCTCTCCTGAACTTTGACGCTTCTAGCTTGAAAGATCAGCAGGTTGCTTACCTCTTGGCTCTTTTGGTGTAGTCCTCTGCTAGCTCAGATAGCATGCCACCAGCCGCCAGCACCTCGAAGATCTTCTCAGGCATGCCTGTCCAGTGATTCAGCCGTTTTCTCAGTATCCTGTCCATTTTTCACGACACGATGAGCAAAACGTGCACTATTCCTGGCTGTTGTGGGCTTCTCGTTGAAAAGACGGTCACGGGAGTTGCGCGATGTGTTTGGTTTCCAGCACACCGGCGCGGCTCTCGTGAAGCGCGAGTGTTTGCATTGCAGCACTCTGCTGAGTCGCACGCGGAAGTTTTGGGTAGAGCGGCGTCAGGTGATTCCTCGCGTCATCCCAAACACCGAGCGTGCTTCCCGTCTGGTCTGCGGGTGAATCGGACGGCGCTTCGGTGTCGCCCGGTACCTCGTATGATCCTGTAAACGATCTGCTCTCCCACGCAGCATCGGAAGGGGCGCGGCTTTCGGTTCTCCAGTTCGGCCTGCCTCCTTCGGGATTGCAGCCGAGCTGGAGCCGGAGGCGTTCGCGGTGCTCTCACAGCCGCAGCCTCGATCGGCGGGAGGTGACTCCTCCCCCCCGAGTCGATGCTGTCACGGCTGGAGGATTGGTGGCTAGGCAGGCGCCGGGACAGGTTCCCCGCATACCGCTAGTGCCTTTTTCTCCCCGAGGAGCACGAGGGGCTCACTAATTCTGGCAGGCTCCCCTGCCCGTCAGGGGATTGAGCTCCTCCCTCTTCACCACTCTGGTCAATGCAGCAGATACGGGTTACTCTTCGATTCCCCGAGTGGTTAGGTTGTCGCGGTGCTTACCCCGACAGCGCTGCTGCTTGACGGTCTCGTTCGGGTGTTCCCGACAAAGCTGGGAGGTTTCATCAGTCCTGATGATGAGAGCTTATTCAGCTGCAGGTAAATCTGCTGCATTATTGCATGCTATGGCGACCTTACAGGTCCTCCGTGTCATGCACCAGGGTGGTGGTGACCAGCAGTCTCTCTGAGACTCGCTTTCAGCCGCTGATTGTCGCTTCGTGCTACAAGATCAGCCGTGCTGAACATCGGTCACGCGATGTCCACGCTTGTGGTCCAGGAACGCCATCTGTGGTTCAAGCAGGCTTCAATGCGTCCCGAGGACCGATTTTCGGCTTCCGTACGCGCCTGTCTCCCCGGATGGCCTCTTTGGCGTCGCCGTGGAGATTTTCGTCAAAGGTCTCCACGATCAGGAGGCAGGCGGAGGGTCTGGGTATAGTTCCACGCCAGAAGCAGCAGGCGTTGCTTTTGGGCCGGAACCCTCTCCGCCTGTTCGCTGCCAAAGAGTACGTCTCCTGCCTTGGTTTACTCCTTCGACCTCTGGTCCGGGGAAAACCCCTGCATGCGGAAGACGGAGCCAACCTCTGAGGTTTTCGAAAGCAGACGAGGGTTTCTAGTGAAGCTCCCCTGAGGTTGGCGACTCGGGAGGAAACGAGCTCTTCTTTGGGTTTGGTCATCGACCCAGCTCCCCCAGGGGGGGGGGGAGTCCACCACACACTCCTCGCTGCCGTCCTCCGGGACGGCGGCACCTATTGTGTCAAAGATAGAACTCACTTCCTACCCGAGAATAGCGGTCTCGCATGCCCGACAGTCTGGGGTTCCTCTTCCTCGGTCTCCGACGAAGATCCCGACATGGGCCCGAGCCCCGCTGGCCATGGCAGAGAGCGCGGGGGCACACCACCCCTGCCCTCATCTGACCATCTCCCCGGGTCCTTCCCTGGTGATTCCGCCCACAAGTCCGCCTCCGGGCGGCCCCGCCATGGGGACCATCGGCCCGTCCCGACCATGACCCCTGTCAGCTTACCTGGGAGCCTGGCGGAAGCTTCCCGGGGTCTCACAGTGGGTGGTCCGGACAATCCGGCAGGGCTACACGATTCAGTTCGTGTCCGCCCCCAGGTTTTGAGGTGTGCTTCACACTCCTGTTCCCCGAACAGGCGCCTCATTCCTGCGAGAGGAGATTGACGCCCTTTTAACAAAAGGTGCGGTCGAGCCGGTACCCCCAGCCGATATGGAACGAGGGTTTTACAGCCCATACTTCCTGGTCCCCAAGAAAGCAGGCGGGCTGCGACCAATCTTGGATTTGAGGCGTCTAAACCGGCACCTGGCCAAGTACCGGTTCAAGATGCTGACGGTCCGCTGCATTCTACCATGCATCCGTCCTGGAGATTGGTTCGCAACAATCGACCTGAAGGTAGGTAGAAGTGGTTCCAAGGCACAGACCCTTTCTAAGGTTCTGTTTCCAGGGCCATGCTTACCAGTACAAGGTCCTACCCTTCGGTCTTGCCCTATCCCCTCGCACCTTTACCAAGGGTTCAGGGCCGCACTAGCCCCGCTCCGCCGGGCAGGCATTCGGATCCTGGATTACCTCGACGACTGGCTTCTCATAGCCTCGTCCAAAGACCAGTTGATCCGACACCAGGGCAAGGTGCTTTCGCACTTAAACCGTTTGGGTCTGAAGGTCAACTGGGAAAAGAGCCACCTCACCCCGTGAGAGTCATCTCTTTTCTCGGGATGGAGCTGAACTCCGAGAGCATGCTGGCGCGATTATCGGTAGAACGCACCAGGGCCTTGCTGACCGCGCGCTTCGCGGTGTCCTCTCGACCAGTGGTCAGACTGAAGTTAATTCAGAGGCTCCTGGGGCATATGTCAGCCGCAGCCCCAGTCATTCGACTCGGGCTCCTGCGTATGCGACCACTGCAGCAATGGCTTCTCTCGCGAGTTCCGAGTTGGGCATGGCGTCAGGGAGCGCTACGTTTGCCCACGGCAGACATGCTCCCTTACCTGAAGGTCTGGAAGACAGAGTGCTTCTGAGGTCTGGGGTGCCTCTTTCGAGCCACCCCAACCGTGTGGTGGTCACCACCGATGCCTCCAAGACTGGTTGGGGCGCTGTGTGCGGTTCCCACCGAGAGTCCGGTGCCTGGACCGGAAGGCGCTCTCGCTGGCACATAAACCGTCTCGAGCTAGTTGCAGTCATTCTGGTGTTGCGGCGCTTCTGCCCGCTCCTCCGGGGGCGGCACGTGCTGGTCAGGACCGACAGCACTGCGGTAGTAGCGTACATCAACCACCAGGGCGGTGTACCCTCCGGCTTCCTGCACTACCTCGCCCAACAGCTGCTCCTCTGGAGTTAGAGCGACTTCCGTCGCTCGAGCCTTCATATCCCTGTGGAGTGTAACAGGATCACGGTTCCGCCGTCCAGATTCCACCCCTCGACAGGAGATTGGCGACTCCATCCTCGGGCTGTTTAGCAGATTTGGGACATCTTCGGCAAGGCCCAGGTACCTGCTGCCTCCCGTGAGAATACCCATTGCCGGCTCCTATTCCTGTCCCTGGCTCCTCTCGGGACAGATGCGCCGGCTCACTGCTGGCCCAGGAACAAACGCTTATATGCGTTTTCCCCAGTGAAGCCTCCTAGCACAACCTCTGTGCATGGTCAGGGGGGACGAGCGCGGGCTACTCTTTTCGCCCTCTTCTGGCCGAACAGAGTATGGTCTCCAGACCTCTCTGCGCTCGTGACAGCCCCCACTTGGCCGATCCCCCTGAGTCCAGATCTGACTCAGGGGGGGGGGATACAGGCACCCGCGGCCAGACCTCTGGGCCCTACTCGTATGGCATATCTGTCCGCGGTGGACCCCGAGCCTCTACCACCCCTCGCGGTGACTACCTATACCATGCGTTAGCCCCCTCCACTGAGTGTGCTACGCTGGCAAGTGGGGTCGGTTCGTCGAATGGTGCTCTTCCCGCCAGGAAGACCCCGGGACATGCCCCATCTGAGTCGTGTTGACCTTTTCCAGGAGAGGTTCGATCGGGGGCTGTCCCCATCGTCCCTCTAGGTCTACGCCGCCGCTATTTCTGCCTTCCACCTCCGGGTTGAAGGGAAATCAGTGGGCAACCACGCACTATGGTGAGATTTCTCAAGGGGGCTAGGCGCCTCCGGCCTCCTAGACCACCCTCCATTCCTCTTGGGACCTCTCCGTCGCCCTTCGGGGCTGCGGAAGTCACCTTTTGAGCCCTGGCATTTGGCAGAGCCGCGTATCCTCTCACGGAAGACCGCACTCCTGCTTGCTCTGGCCTCAATTAAGAGGTTGGGAGATCTCCAGGCACTGTCCGCCGACGAATCCTGCCTGGAATTCGGCCCTGGTGATTCTCTGGTTACCATCAGACCCAGGCCCGGATTCATCCCCAAGGTCCCATCCGTCCCCTTCCGGGACCAGGTGGTGACCCTGCAAGCTCTGCCCCGGGAGGAGGCAGAACCAGCCCAGGGTTCGTTATGTCCTGTGCGAGCTCTCCGGATCTACTTGGACAGAACCCGGGAGCTTCGTTGCTCCCAGCAGCTCTTCGTTTGTTTCGGAGGCCAGCGTAGGGGTTCCGCGGTCTCCAAGCAACGGCTTGCCCACTGGCTAGTGGAGGCTGTTCGCCTTGCTTATGAGGCGTGTGAGGTTCCCTGCCCTCTCCATCTGAGGGCCCACTCCACTGGCGGCATCGCTGCCTCGTGGGCGTTGGCTAGAGGGGCCTCACTCACCGACATTTGTAGAGCTGCGGGCTGGTCTACACCTAACACGTTCATCAGGTTCTACAACCTTGATGTAGGCTCTGTTCCCTCTGCGGTCCTGAGTGGTGGCAGTCACCCTTGGGGGACGGAGCAGGTGTAAGCTTGCAGTACTCTCCTCGTCATCGGGAGAAGTACACCTTTCTAAGAGCTCCCCCTTCGGGCGGCTCTCCCATCCTCCCCCCTTCGACATCTGACTGAGTGGAGCAGTCAGCGCTGCCAGGTTCCGTGTGGTGGCTTTGCTCCGGCCTGGTCCCCGCAGAACTAGGGTACAGATCTGGGAGTCCCTCTCTGGCGCTCCCTTTCCATGTTCTTATACAGCTCCCCCTTCAGGTGGCTAGTATGAACCCGTTCCGTTACTCCCCTTGCTTTGGCGCGTAACGATGACTTCCGTCTCTGCCTCCTCTCTCTTGCAGAACGATGACCCGCTGGTAGCCCTTTGGGCCTCGACGCAATCTCCGCCACTCCTCCCTGCGGGTCGAGGGGTGCCTCCTTCTGGTCGTCAGCATCAACCAAGTACAGCAAAAGCTCTCAGTGTTGGACGACTTCCCCGTCAATGAGTATTCCGGGCAGGGGCAGAAGGAGTTCCCATTCAGGTACTAACGGCCTCTTACTAACCCCTCTCTTGGGTTTAGTGCCGACCTGTCTGGATGGACTTCGGGCATGGCCCTTTAAAGAGGCTCCCATTCAGTCGGTCTAATCCCGACTAACGTCTCCGGGACCGACTGAAAGGGAACGTCTAGGTTACTTGCGTAACCCCACGTTCCCTGAATAGGGAACGGAGACGTTACCCTTCGCCATGCCCTGGAAGTCATGGATCTGAGGTAAGCTGGGAGGTAAGTGGGTCCAGCTCCTCGGAAAATTCCATACTGGAGGCTTAGGCACGCCCGGCTTTATACCCGGCTGATTGCTAATCAATCACCTACGCCTGCAAATTAATTTGCCCATTGATATGTTCATCAGTCGCTCTCACGGTGATTCGCTCCTATTCAGTCGGTCTAATCCCGACAAACGTCTCCGTTCCCTATTCAGGGAACGTGGGGTTACGCAAGTAACCTAGACGTTCTTTTGCTTGTTTCTTTTTACACAATGAATTTGTATTTCGTCTCAACACTTTTGATTTTTCATCAAAACATATCAAAATTTTGCAAGTGTAATAAGGACAATTTATATTTATTATTTTATATGAACTCTGACATTTAGTATTTTATCTACACGCACCGGCTACTTTATTAAGTATACAGTCTTTTTAGGTTTTCAAAGAATTGTCAAAAAATTAGAAAATATTCAGTGAGCCCCAGTTCTTTGGGAGCAAATACCTTGTTTATGTCGGAAGAGAATGGTCAGACTGGTTCAAGCTGATACTAGCACAGTAACTCAGAGGTCTGCAGAAGAGCATCCCTGAATCTACAACACATTGAACCTTGAGGTGAATGGGCAACAGCAGCAGAAGACCACACCGGGGGCCACTCCCGTCAGCTAAGAACTGGAAACTGTGGCTCAAATCTGGACAATTGAAGATTGAAAAAAGATTCCCTGGTCTGATGAGTCTCGATTTCTGTTGGATCTTAGGGTCAGAATTTGCTGTCAACAACACAAAAGCATGGATCCATCCTGCCTTCTATCAATGGTTCAAGGTTGGTAGTGGAGGTGCTGTGCTGGATAATTCCTTGGCACACTTTGAGCCCAATAGAACCAAATGAGCATCATGACAATGCCACGGCCTACCTGAACATTGTTGCTGACCATGTCCATCACTTTATGACAGTGTTCCCATCTTCTGATGGCTACTCCCAGCCGGATAACACTCCATTTCAGTAAGCATGAATCATCTCAGACTGGTTTCTTGAACTGGTCACCAGATATCAATCCAGTAGAGCACCTTTGGGATGTGGTGGAACTGGAGATACCTAATAAAAAGGGTGGCGAGGTTGAAAAACACAAACAAAAATTTTGGATGAAACACCTTCACTCTCTGCAATTACAGCACATAATAAATCACAAAAGCAAACACAAACTGAATTGAATTACGTGCAATCTATAGAGACCTACCGAAAAGGCTTGGTTTGTGCCCAAGTTACTTACATGAGGACGGCGGGGTCTATGACATTTGCTGCAGCCACATACAGTCCTTTCATATGTGAAGTTTAAAAGTAATGTTATTGAATCAACAGTGGATCCTATTAATGTCAGATGTGTTCCATGCAAATATAAACAGGGTGAAGTCAAAGCAAAGAAAACCTTCCCCGACACTATTTAAGCAGGTTAACTTATCTAATTTTCCAGCCCTCCAAATTTCAGAGAATGAGACAAGAGAAACCCTCGAGAATAAAAACAAGGGAAATCTCCTTGAAAACACTTCTATTTAATGTTAAACACACTTTATAACAAAAAAATCTTCCAGAGCAAAGTGAGGCAAACATCTTGTTTTTCACACTATTTTCACTCTCTGTGCAGAAAGTCCCTCTCCACAGCTGTGAGGAAATTCCCTGTTATGAAGGAAAAGTCTTGCAGTATGAGGTTTGCAACCTTTCTGGAGATCTCTGAGATGCCATCTGTTTGGATATAGCTTGAGTACTTCCTGTCTCAAGAGGCATTAATAGTTATGTTATGTTGGAGAACTTCTAACACACCTTTTCCTTTTCTGACAAGTGCAATAACTTGGCTGAAATCTGCTTATAAATATCCTGTATGATCAAAGGTTAAGAGTGGGAAGAGAAGGAATTATGGTTTCCTTTCCTTTGAAAGGGATGTTCAAATCACACGACAAGCTAGCACAGATGCAGTGCAATGCAGGAATCCTTACAGCAGATGCCAATAAATGCATCATCACCACAGACATGTTTTCTGTAACTGTTTCCTTCAAAAGAGCTCACTGTACAAACATTGCAAATCATACATTTTACATTTTAATGCGGCAAGCATAAATGCTAACCGCTAACAAGTTTATTGTGATGATTTACACCCAAGCTATAACACTTATTCACATCTTTTTATGTTTACTCCCAAACAGTAAGTCACTTTGGAAAAAAACTGCATCTGCTAAATGCATAGATGTAAATTAAAAAGCAGGTCTTGGAAACCTCACCGCTAATGTCTAGGTTACATTGTAACACCTGAATGAGTGAATGGAGACATATATCGTGTGATCGACTATAGGAGTGATCCCTGAGAGCGTTTAGAATTCTCCAACATTTTGCAACGGGCCAATGAGCATTTCGTTGCACAGATGTAGGTGATTAAATCATTAACCGGGTGTGTATTTAACGACAGGAGGAGCCTACACTCATATGGGGGGATATGAAACATTCACTTTGAGTCGTTCATGCCAACGTATGTTGATGTACCTCGAAAGGCCATAACCGAAATCCTTTGATACAGGCCGGTAAATAAATTCAAAAAAGATTACCTGCTAAGGCCATAGTCACCTCTTCTGCCCCAAAGGCCCATGGATAAGAACTCTATTATCAACAGGGAAGTTGCATAACACTACGGGGGGATTGCTACCTTTGGTTAGAGGGCAGTCACTAAAGAAGGAGAGCACCAGTATACACGTAGGGAGGGCTGCGCAGAGATCACTTTGAGACCTTCGAAAAGGGTTTCCCATCATCGTGCTGCATAACGGCAGGAACGGAACAAGCATCGTCCCCTGCCTGAGAAGGGGGGAATCATAGCACCAGCATCTCACCCTAACAACCAGATCCACCTGGAGATGTTCTGGCGCCCCCTGGACCTCCGCCCACCAGCTCCACTCTTCTTACAATACTCAGTGTTTCCCTTACCATTATATTAGGGGGGCGCCCCGCCCCCCCAACGGCACCCCCCGCCCCCCTTGAAGGTCAAGTTAATTTTATTTTATTTTCGTCGAAAAACGACAGAAGAAATTTATATATAACAGGTCTTTGCTTTTTTCTTTTATTAAACTAAATAGCATTATGTTATTTATACGATGGCATGTAATTTCTGTCTCAACGTTTGCGCGTTTACAATTGTCCTCCGTATCGCGCACGGCGGAGTTCCGCCCCGATGCGCGCGCACACACACACCCATCAGCTTTCCTACTCCGAAACAAAGTACAGAAAAGAGCCCAAGTGCTGCATGTCCTGCCCCTGACAAGCAGCAAAAGTCTAGCCACCACAGAACGACAGGTTTTGACCCAGCTTGGCTGTCAGAGGAAATACTCCCCCTGGCTGTACAAGACTGATCTTGGTAAGTAAGTAAATACACACAAGCATGAATGAACGAATTGATAAATAAATTGCTTAATTAATAGCTAGCTAGTTAGTTATACAATGGCATTTCCTGCTTTAAACTATCACTATGTTAAGTTGATTTTTACTGTTGTTACTATCAGTTATCACTTTTAAAGCCTAACAGTTAATGTATTTACAGGTCAAAACAGACATTCACAATAGGCTGCAAGGGGACCATCTTGCAGCCTGCATGCGGATCTCAATAAATGGGCCAGAAGTTTCAGACTATCCATACCAAGATGCTCTGGAAATGTTCTTTCAGAAGCCCAGAAAGATGCACTGCAGTGACAAAAGCTGCACACTTTGTGAATAATTAACATATTAAAATAAATCTGATGTTTAGTGTTTAGTTCAGTGTACAGTTGTTTAGTTATTGTACAGTAATTGTTCAGACATTATAATATATTGGTATACTGCAGTTAAAAGAAACATATAAACACTATTAAGTGTTTGTGTGAGTGTTTTGCCGCACCACCCATAACACCCTGGTGCGCTATATAAATTAAACGAACTTGAACTTGAACTTATAACAACCAACATCCCAGGTGTTTTATGATGTTCATCAAAAGGGGGTGCGATCAGTGGGCCATTGCCCTTGGACTCTATCTCTGTGAGGGTAGGTCCTCAGGCAAGACCCGGACAGAGCCTGACAGGACTGAGTTCCACTCAGTCACAAGTTGCACTCCTTCGTCTCACTCTAGCTTGATCCCACCACTCAGGAGGACACGGAGCTGACAAATCTAATGTAATACCTAATGAATGTGTTGATGGTTGGTCAACCCGCACGAAGCAGCTATAAGGAAACCGGTTTCCTTTCTGTTCTTTACAATCCCGTCTCTCGAGTCGAAATATTTCGATTACACATTCAAACCCAAATGGTCTATGTGCTGGAGCACCGGGACAGCAACAAGGTGTATGGGGTGGGTGTGGGACCCTCTCCACACACCTGAGAAGAAGACCATTGCAGTGCAAACCTCCGTCCTCACGTCCTTGAAGCCAAAACACTCCACCTAATTCTCGTGGCCATCCTTTGAGGGGATAAACCCATTCTGGCCAGGAGTCACGCAAACTTTAAAAAGACTGAATTGCTCCTTTAAGCAAGAGTTTAGAAACACTGGCAGAAAATTAAGAAGTGCAGCAGTATGGCAGTATCTGGGCTAACACAGACAACACTGGACTGCAGATAAGTGGCCTTCCAATCTTCCAGCGATAGCGTTGAAATCAGAGTGTATCTGGCTAGTTCCAAGAAAAGACAGAATGAGTGTAGACTCACACTGTTGTTAATTACCCACCTGGTGAATGAAAATGTTAGAGTCGAGGTGTCGTAAAAGAAATACCATTTATAACGTGCAAAGTTCTGTTCTGTAGCGCAGGTTCGAGAAACCCTGTGGCGTGTTCTCAGTAGCTCTCTCTCCATCCCTTCTCACATGCTCGCTATTCTTTATGCTTGTGCTTGAAACCGTGTTGGTGTTAGTAATTCATGAAATATCTCAAGAAAGTGAACTTTCATACGTAGTGCCGTAATGTTTTCTTTCATCCGTTCCACCTTCTCCGACACATCGCTTCACTCTCAAGGTAAGGTTTCACATTTGTGTATGTATTACGTATTTTGCTTGTGTTTTATTATCATTTATTACATTAACAATGTGTAGATTTAAGGATTGAAGAAACGTTCTGCTCTACAAGACGCCAGCTCCAAAGCTTTTTTCTCATCACTTGAACCATTGCTGATGCAACATTATGATTTGATATTGTGACAATATAGGTATAATATAGGCTCCAGCATAACCAGTGACCCTAAATGGAAGTCACATACAGGCTGAAAAAAGATTGAAAACTGGAAAATGTTGCTGTCTTTTTACAGCTTTCTAAAATACTGTTTGCTTTATCAAAGTGAAAAACAAAATGAAAAAATTAATGATATATTTTTTTTTCAAGAGAACTATTGTTCTGTATTTTTACAACATGCTGTTTTTTTACAGAATGTCTTTAAACAAAAACAGCATGTTCCTTTTCTGCCAGATAATTCTCTAAAATGCATTACATTGTGGGATGGATTTCTTTTGTGAAGATAAACCATCTCCAGATGCTTCCCTTGCTTTTTCTTTACCCTTTCATACAATTTAATAAAACCTAATAGGATTATATATATCATTATTTAATGTTACTTTAAAAAAAAAACATCTGGCATTTCAGCTCAAGTTTCTTTTCGCCTTGAATTTTTAACGATAAATTGAAAACGTGAACTCTGCATGTTTATTTTAACCTGCTGGCATTCAACCAATATGTTCACATACACTTTTTTTATGGTGGTTTTGAGCTGCAACGTTGCAGTCAGAAGATTGCTGGTTAAATTCCAGGCAAGTTTGCATGCTCTCCTGTCTGGGGACAGGGGTATGCACCACGCCTCGAAACCTGGGGGCTAGTCCACAAACTGAATCGTGTAGCCCTGCTGGATTGTCCTCCCATCTCTGCCCTGGCCGGTGGACGACCTACAGAAGGAGGAGTCTTCATCAGAGGGTTGCCCCCATGAGGAAGAGGAACTTCACGCTCGAAGTCGGGTCCACTAGATGTGGGAAGAAAACTTGCTCTTTTCATGGCACTATGGTTGTTGCATGCTTGGGGCCCTTAGCACAGTCAAGTTTGCATGTTCTCCCCTTTGTGTAGTTTACCTCAGGGTACTTAGATGCTCCTACATGATCTTGTTTGCTGAAGATGACTTCAGTGCTTCCTAGCCAGCAAAGATTTGAAAGCCATGCCTGAATTTTAAACATAAGGCGTATTAAAGGTTAGGATGGATCTATTTTATCTTCTTTTGGAATCCATCTTTTACCTCTGGGATACTTAGATGCTCCTAAATGATCCAAAAGTTGTTATGCGCTTGTCTCGAATAGAGAGGACCCAGAAGCAAGGGATACTCAAAGAGGTTTAATGTCCCAAAAATAAAAAAAACAACAATAAAAATAGCCACAGGTCAGGCGGAGCAGAAATCTAACAGAATCTTGAACCTCTGAAAC
Organism: Danionella cerebrum; assembly: GCA_007224835.1. Taxonomy (NCBI): domain Eukaryota; kingdom Metazoa; phylum Chordata; class Actinopteri; order Cypriniformes; family Danionidae; genus Danionella; species Danionella cerebrum. The sequence goes on from SRMA01024355.1 coordinate 33,501, forward strand.
AAAAGTCACAAAAGCGCGCAAAGGAAAGGTAGCGGCCTGGGTGAGCCCCCTCCGTGTCCAAGCAACCACCGACCAGAACTGAGGAGAGACTGAGATCCGAGCGAGAGCAAATCCAGGTAGAACTACAAGAAATGAGATAGGTTATTTTACAGAACGAGAAGTCAATACGTGTACGTTTCACAATCATCCGACAAAGACTGCATAGGAGCGCGGCACTAAATAGGCACAGAATAATTAGCGCACAATGGCAACAGGTGCGCACAAAGGACAGCTGAACCACATCGATTAATCAGACAAGGAAGAGCTAGCAGAACAGAACTAATTAACACAAATAAGGCTTAACAGAAAAAATGCCACAAAACACAGGAAACCTAACAAAAGTATTTGAGAAGTAACTTTGTTCTAATTTATTAAACATCCATTTCTGTACACAATATTAATCCTGGAAAATTCTGTTGGTGGCGGCAACCACCACTCATTTTACACTAAATTTACAACAATTGGTGAATTGATGAGTTCTCTCTGCATATCAGGGACGTCACTAGGGTTGACAGATAGGGGGGGCTTAGCCCCTGGAGGGCTTGTCGTACATTGCATGCGGTGAAATTCTCATTCCTTCTCTTACCATAGGTAAAAGTTCAGATTAAGCAACAATCGCTGCTATCAACGTGCAATTGCTGACCGTGTGTACACCGTGTGTTCACTGCTGTTTACTGCTGCTGCCTCCACACTGTTGTGTTGGTCCAGCTGCTTATGCGGCCGTATACTACGTCACGCTTGACGCATGCTAATGAGGCATGATGGGAATCATAACGATAATAATGTTGAAAGCGAACTTCAGTTTAACTCGCTTTCTTGCTGGCTCGTGTTCGCTGCATGTATGCACTTATTTAAAATATATTTTAAACATCAAGATAATAATAATAAATAAAATGTTGCCCCAAATTATAGGGGGGGCTTTGGGACATTTTAGGGAGGCTGAAGCCCCCCTAAATTAGGTCTAACGGCGTCACTGCTGCATATTATTCAAAAAAACCTTTTTATCCTTTCCAAAATAACTTTACGAGAAATATTTATAAAGTGACCTTCACCACTCTTTTCTTTCAGTAATAGACACTAAAATCTCTGAATGAAATCCTCTTCCTCTAATTGAGTATTATTAAAAGTATTAAATGCCTTATCTGCTCTAGAAAGTGAAAACAACTGTCGAGGAAAACATTGAGCATGGTTTTCTCATGAATCCGACACCTACTGTTCCACAGGCAAGTGCTTCCAGCCCTCAATAGGAAATGATGTGTTTACATGACGGGATTTTCAACCTAGCCCGTAGTATAGTATCCAATGGCACCTCTGAAGGAAGTAATTAGACATATTTTAAACTGGGATTTCTCAAAAAGCTCAAGGTCAAACAAAAGGACTGTACATTGCTACGAAGCCAAATTGATTATATATACAGATCATGGGCCTCTCAAAATTAAACAATGGTGTACTTCTATTCATTGCTATTATTGTACAATTCAGTTTGACTGTTTGATGAAGATGACTTCCTAGCCAGCAAAGATTTGTAAACCATGCCTGAATTTTAAACATATGGCCTATTGTTAAAGGTTAGGATGGATCTATTTTACCTTCTTTTGGAATCCCCCCACTGATATCATTATTAACCATTAGTAGTCTCAGCACGCACTGGTGTGTTTGCAAGTCAAAGCGGCTGTTTTAAATTAAGCAGGATTGATGCGACCCAGCAATTGTTTAATTTTGACTTCAAATATAATGTGTAGGTTTCCAAAAGGTTATTAGTTTGAATCATTTTGGTTAAAAACAAACATTTAAATGTGAGAAAATGCAATGAAATTGTCTTTCAGTTTCATTTTACAAACCTTAAATCGGTGCCATAAGTGCCATCTAGTGTAAAAAGGAAGCGATAACCCTTGGAAGTACAAGACCAGTGATATGGCTTGTGCTTTTCAAAGTTTTGACACAATGGCACAAAAAGTGCTTGGAACAGTGTGTAAGGTTCAGGAGATTCATCTGTTTTTTTGATAAAATTTCCACATTATTTAGGAATTTTTATTTTGTCTCAACACTTTTGCTTTTGTTGTATAACATAAAAACTATTCATTGTCAATTTTTTCATGAAACAAAAAATTAAATCTAATACTCTGAATTTTATTTTAGATATAATTTCAAGTTTGTTCTGGAATTACTGTCTAATGTAATGAAAAAATATTTGTAAAAAAGAACCTGGGTTTATATGTAGAATTTAAATCAAGCATTGTCACAAAACAAACCGTTATAAAGGTAATTTATTAGAGCAAATTGCAAAGTGATAAGGCCTCAGAAGTCCGCGGGTTACTGGGTGTTGGGGACACAATCACCTGGCCATTCTGGTCAGGGATGTATATCACCAATTTAAAAGCTTGGGGTTTATGATTGAGATACTGATCATTTTACTGATACAGTCTATTTTGTTGATGTAATAACACAAATTACGGATTTTCAATGAATATTGGAGTTAATGTTTCCTGGATGCACATTAAACAACAAAATCAGAATGTGTTTATGCGGATACCTGCCTCTTGGTGAGGAGGTTCCCAGCTTGTCTCAGTTTGCTTGTTTTACCACAGCTTCCACGTGTCTCCTTACACAGTGTAAAACAGACAATTCTGTTGAACAAACAAAGGCCAGTTTCTATACATTTCTATATTTTCTAAAATGTTTTCTGAGGTCAGTCTTTGATCACGAATAAAAGGTCACCAGTAGAACGTTCTCGTTTTCCTCCCAAGACAACATGTTTGCTTCGACTATCTCCAAAATCTGATTAAACCAACAAGACCTTTGTGCTCTGGGAGGAGGTCCCTTGAGACCATAAGTCTGAGATGAAACAGTCACTGGCATAACCTAATAATACTTCTGAGTTCATGAACTAGAGCCACACTGTCAAATCTGTACAAGTGCCGCAAATCAACACAGATATCCATCATGAAGGTCATCACTGGAGAACAGCAACACACGGAAATCTAAATGACTATATTTCATGTTGATCGTAAATGAAACTGTTTGCCCCAGAGTGGCGTGGTGGCCTAGCAATCCATTACTTGGTTTGCAAGTAATGACATTACTGACATGTACAACTTAATTTTCCATTACTCAAAGCAGCACTGAAGAGACTGGAGGCAAGATCTGGTTCCAAAAGACATAATTGATAAAGTGTTCATGATTTCTTTCAATATTTTACAATGCAGTATCCTGGTTTGATTCAGACAATTAAAATACGTTAAATTTACCCTGTTTTAAGCTAAATAAGAGATCATACAATTCCAGCTGAGAGGAAGGTTCCTGGTTTTTGATAGGAAACCTTTTGAATGTTCCATTGATTGCAAGAGTCAATGCTCCAGATGTGACGTGGGATATGCACCAAAGACAGGCTAACCATAATCCAATGGTACAAAAATTAATAAGTAATAATAATATGAACAAGAATACTTTGAATATTTCAGTGACATCATTTTACCGTTAAGCTCCACCCCCTTCACTGAGACTGAGTGGAAAACAAGCAGGAAAATGGCTGGATTTAATAGGGAAAAGTGCCAAAATTCCAAAATGTGCTTAAAAATAGGTGGATGAAAATGCAGGTAATGTCATGTCTGCAGTAGTGTTGCCATAGCTACAGTCCGGCAATGCTTTGTTTAATTTTGCCATGACTACATGTATGCTGTGAAATTTTGTTCAGTCTTCAGCTCTTCTGGATGTTAAGTATCATCTGTACCGTATTTTTCGCCGTATTAGATGCACCGGTATATAAGACGCATTTTAAATGAGGAAGATCGAGAAAAAAAAGATTCTGAACCAAATACTGTAGTAAAATATTTAATATCAACTGTGTAAAAGTTAACAGCAGTTTAAGAACAATTATATGCTAAACATGAACAGTCAGTAAACAGTAAAAGTAACAAAAAAGGCTGTAATGTTTCATACCTGCTCCTTACGATTCGAGCAGAGATCGGTGATGACATCAGCGCGCACCGATGGCTCCGGAGTGTGATAGGAAATTTCCTATATAATACTACCATCTAGTGGTCATTTAGAGAAATGTAATTTGAGAAACTTTTAAGAGACACGTCATACTTCAGTCCCGCCCTTCTTCCAGCGCTTGTCTTACTTTGAGAGGCTCGAGGTTCTTTTCCAATGCGGATATATGGCGAAAAATACGGTATGTCATTTTCACTAACTAATTTTGGCCCTGTCCACACATTCTCGGATATTTTGAAAGCAGGTATTTTTCTACAGGGTTACAAGTCTGTCCACATGTGCCTGCACACCACTTTCTTGTACCCAAGCATTTTTGAAAACACAAGACAGGGTAAATCATATGTTGTCCCGTGTGGAAAACTGGGGTTTTTCTGTTTGGGAGGTAGAGTTTGTCGTTGTTGTCATGCTCAGTCACTGCTGTGTTTACAAACAGCAAGTGTAGTCGCAGCCGAATATAATGCTGTTTTTTCCGCTACTCTGGCTTACAACATGTACAGTATTACCTGTGCGTGCTACCTATTTTATCACAGAACAGAGGCACTTGTGTTTGTGCACATGCAGTGCTGAATAATAATTTGTCGAAAACTCCATGATTCGACCGCCACCTGTTGGTTTGGTAGAGTCATTCTATTCTAGAGTCGTTTTATTTAGTGTCTTTGTTTTTTTTTTTTTGTTTTTTTTTAAGTACACTGTACACAGTGTGAGAAAAAAACCTGGGTACTTGTGGACATGACCTTAATCTATATGTACATGAGAGTTACATCTATGCTTTTAGTATGGTGTGTATCTTTTATGAGTCAAATGTAGCGGCTTGCCATGTAAACAGTCTCGCTATCAGTATTCTCTTGTAATACAAAGCTTTGTGTAAATGAAGCGAACGTTTTGTCTCCTGGAGTTATATGGGATTGTTTTTCTGAATGGAAATGTACGCCCCAGACAACAACATAATGTTGTATTATGCGTAAGCCATCTACAAATACTGTACACAAATTGTGCTCTAAAAAAAGGTACTTCTAGTAAAAAGAATAGATCAAAAACACAGATAAAAAAATAATAGTTCAGTTATGGACAATGTCCTTTATCTGGACTGCCTTCCTTAAGCAATGCATTTCATTTTTAACAGTGATATCTCATAGAAAATAATGACAGGTTGTGTTCATGACATTTGAACCAAATGCTGATTGTTTTGCTAAACGGAAGACTCAGCATGAGAAAGAATTGAACAGCGCGCACAACAAATCACAAAAACTCTCTTGAAGTGTTAGATTAGTACACAATAGTAAATCTGTCATGAGTTCCTACAAAGGAAGCAGCTGTAATCTGAGACAAGTTTGTTGGTCACCGGGGCCCCGTCCCTTGAAAGTGGCTTAACAAACTTAGTATTATTCAGAAACGGTTTCGACTTGACAAACCAAACCTCTTCGATCTGGCTCAGTTTTCTGTGTAAACTCAGGCTTTGATCCTTAAGCTACGATTAGTTCACAGGCTTGTACACATAAAAGACTGAAACAGGCACTGAATAACCAATCACGATGAGCATGGAAAGAGCGAGAGGAACAAGAGATTATAGTTTGAAAATACATTGCATTTAAACATATATTTTTGTCTTGCAGTGATACTGTGGCTGCTGCCAAAGCCGGACAAGATTGTCGGCAGAGAATTGCTGATTATGTGACTGCCTAAGTTAAAGAAGCATATTCTATATTAATGTAAAATTGATTACCATGCGTGATTTGTGATATTGACCATGACAGTAATAGGTTTTACTTTTTTACATAATATTAACAAGTTTATAGTTGTATTACAAAATAAAGTAAATGCTTATTTGTCTACATCCTATTTGTATGTACGTATGTATGTATATGTTTACCAACGCAGAACGATCATGGCAGCAGATAAATGCATCAAAATTTGTATCTGCTGTCAAAGAAGCTTGTATATTACCAGTATCCAGTATCTTTGATTTTGTCTTTCCCTAAAAAGTGCTCATGTAGCAATTTGAATAGAAATATCCACAAGATTAAGAAAAAGTTAAGTCAGGAAGAAAAGGTGAAGTCAGTGTTACCAGTTTTTGTGTGTTAGGTCACTTCTAAAACATTCCTTTTATAACCGCTGATTGGACGAATCCTGCCGTGTGGCATAAGTAACCAGGGTGACAAAGATTGATTAAATCTAACCCAGGATTGGTGTAAACTAAGTCTAAACTTAGCGGCTAACCAGTTAATCCGGCTTCATGGTACAGGCCCCAGCTTTTAAAAGTGAGTACAGTGGTACCCGGAGATTCGAAACTAATCCGTTCCAGGGTGATGCTTGTATGTCGAACATTTCGTATCTCGAAGCAAGTTTTACATGTAAAACGTCTAATCCGTGTAACACCTCTCAGAAACAACAGTATAAGTAGATGAAAAAAATGGAAAACCAAAGAAAAATCAAGCTAACATTTCTTCAATCCTTAAATCTACACATTGTTAATGTAATAAATGATAATAAAACAGAATAAAACACACGCAAATACGTAATATGTTCACAAATGTGAAACCTTACCTTGAGAGAAGCAATGTGTCGGAGGAGGTGGAATGGATGAAAGAAAACATTACGGCAGTATGTATGAAAGTTTCTCGAGATATTTCACGAATTACTGACAAGCACAAGCCGAGAGAATACAGAGTGTGTGAGAAGAGATGGAGAGACGCTTCTGAGAGCGCATCACAGGGTTTCTCTAAGTTGCGCTACAGAACAGCACTTTCCACATTATAAACGTTATTTCATTTACGACACCTTGACTCTAACAGTTGTTATAGTACATTATTAGTGATCTATACATAATGTTTCGATTAGACACACCAACTTTTCCACCTCAGTTTTGGGGAAGAAAAAGTGTGTCTTATAGGCCGAAAAATACGGTAATCTCACTTTCTGCTCCAATGTCTTACAGATTTTTTTTGCCAACCCTTTTGGGGCAAAATGTAGCAATAACTTGAGAAAAATACAAATATGAAAGTTGTTGACAACTTGTTTTCTGTCTTATTTGAGGCACATGGTGGTTTTTATTACAGTAAGGAACTGGCTGTAGCTTTTTAATTATTTCCCGCTCCGATCCGTTTAGCGACTTTCATTCCCGTGCACAGAATGTATTTGCTTCACGGATGCGGCCCGTATCAGTATTGTGATAGTTGTTACTGCTTGCTAAAGCTGAGTCCGGGCAGTCACAGAGTCAGCTGCTGTCTGGGGTGTTTTGTGTTGATTCTGTTGAAAAAAAAGGGTGCATTGAAGGGTGTGTTTTAAGAGCCCTTCAAGCTTTGGCGAAATAAGACGGCCTTCGTGCTCCATTGTGACCTAAGTGGCCTTAAAATACTGTGACGGGTGTCCATTACATTCATCGCTGTCCTGGCGAAAACGACACACACCTGGACCCCGCAATTAACCGCATCCTAGCCTCAGCTGCCCAAGCCAATTGAGCTTCGACCTCGCAATACTACAGATGCTAACGGTTCCTCTCTCTCTCCCTAGACAGCAGCTGAGACCAAGGGGCACATTTTTCTGGACACTCCTTCACTTCACTGCTACACGGGACCAGAGCACGGGTACCAAAGGGGAACGAGCACGAAGAAATCACCATCATCGAAGAACACTGTCTTTTTATTGTGAATAAATCCACCCTCCGGGCACCTTATTGCACAATTCCTTGTCGCGTGAATCTTCACCCCGTTACAATACGCACACGGGAGGATGCACACTTCTGGATTGAGACACAGCTTATATCTGAACAAATCTATAAAGCGACCTACACTATTTGTTATCACCTCACTTAGCGGCAGTGTGAATTATCCTGTCGTTCCATAATCCAAATAGTCGTTTTATACTGTTGTGTTTGAATTTTGAAACAGTTATGTAACGGACCAATATCTAAATAAAGGAAATCGGAGCAAGTTTCCCAAACCATCCGGAAGTCAGTTTTTTTTTTTTTTTTTAATTATAACATTTTTACATTTCCGGGCCTCTACTTTAACAAACTCCTATTAGGGATTTTATTTGTAAATCTGCAAACTCCATCAATCTGTTTTTAAGGCATATAGGATTTTAAAGCTTTTTTTACTTTGCTAAACTGTGCGCTCAACGAATGCCGAAAGTCAGCATTTCACCAAGTTCTTGTTACAAAGCCATACAATGTCAAAGCCAAACTTACCAACTATGTTAATAGTCCACGTCTGAACACCTCTACAGTGTAGAGTCATGGTTATAGCACCACCTTCTGGCTACAGGAAATACTACATTTGACTAACGTGACAAAAAAGAGAGAAAAGGCGACTGTGTGTTAGAAATTTATTCATTTTAAGTATTTTAACAATAGTATTTCGATGTGTGTAAGTTATTTTTCCTGTAAAACACATGAACATAGGCGGAGTTTTACCCAGAAAGTTCATTATTCAAAACTTCCACTAAAAAGTGGCAAATAACTTCAAGCATCCAATAAAGATTAAAAATAATGTGATCAACTGCTCATGACACATGCAACCAATCGTGACAGATTAGTCCCCTGTGAATATTACAATGATGCAATTACATCGGGATCATCTGAAAGCAATTTTACATGAAAAAACATATAAATCTTTAAAATCCCCAAAACAAATAAAAAAACTTTTTGGCGCACTTTCAAATAAAGAAACCCCTCTCAAAACATCTGGCAATATATACACAGATGTGTTCAGCTGGGTCAGTAAAGAACCCTCTTTCAGTGGAATGTCTAGCAGAAACCTCTCTCTCTCTCTCTCTCTCTCTCTCTCTCACACACACACACACACACACACACACACACACACAGGTCCCTGCAGTACTGGTGACATGGAGAACAGTAGAGCTATCTAAAAACATTTTATAGTTTGAGCTGATACACTATTCTGAAAATAGAAGCGGCAGATGTTTTTCCACAGCCTCCTAATGCTAATGTTTTCAACATATAACACCCTTTTCACTGTAATAAGACGTTATTAGGTTCTCTAATAATAAGGTCAATGATTCACTGTTGAATCATTACGTAATAAGGGATTTCTCGAAATTTTATAATAATAATTCTCATCAGAACAAACACTTTCGTGTAAATTTACCGGTAACACATTTAATGTACACAAGTCCCACAAGTGAACAAACGTGCACAAACAATCACAAAAAAAGTAAATAAAACCAAGATCAAGTTCAATCTAAGCCGGTATAAATGGTCAAACCGTCACTTTGCGGTGCGTTGCGTTGCGGTGCAGGCCTGACCGGGGCTTGGGTGCGGTGAGGCTCATTAGCCGTTTCACTCTTTCCGAGTCACGAAGTACCAAAGTTCCTCTTGGATGGTGTCACACGTCCACCACAACGCTGAATATCCAGGCCATTCAAAACATCACGTAGTGAGTCACGTTAATTTTTGTTAATCCAGTTGACAATTTCACGTGGATCCCCCGAGCGCTGATGCGTTGCCCGCAATCTTCTGTTTTTTCCCTCCCCTCAAGGATTTCCCATTCGTTTCTCTTTTCTCTTTGAAATGTCCTATGATTTCTCTTTGGAACGAGATTGAAAGTCCAAGTATTAGGTTGCACCAAGCACATGTTCTAACAGTATATTTAAACCAAACATCACACAAATTAACAAAATATAATACATTAAAAATACAACTAAACATAATTTACAATGAACTTTATAATGTCACATGAACTGCTATTACCTATTATAATATTAACTTGAACATTGACTTGAACCCTTTCAAATTAAGCAAAAACAAATACAGCAAAATAACACACTGGGTTACAAACAAAAGCGGTAACACAATAGAAATCTCAATGATTATCTGTTCTGTAATCAACACAGCCGGTTCAAGGAGTGTTTGGAACATGGTATAGTTGGTTTAGGCTGGTTTGAGCTTGTGTACCATCTTAAACCAGTTTTAAGATGGTATCACTTTTCCAGAAGGGAGGATTCTGGGCAAAGATATCCAATCAATATTTTAGATTAAGGCAAGGCAATTTTATTTGCATAGCACATTATCATAAACATTATAGCAATTCAAAGTGATTTACAGAAAAATTAAACAGATCAGAGATAAAAACAAACAATAAAACAGGTCCATGATAAGAGTGCAAGCGATAAAAGCTTTACAATTTATAAAAAAAAAGGGAGTAAATTAGAATTTTAAAATGCTGTGCTGTTCAGACAGCAGTGCTCAGTCGCTGAATGCACATTTAAGTAGCTGGTTCCAGCTGCGGGCAGCATAGTAACTGAAAGCAGACTCCCTGTTTGGAGAAAAATTGTGGTAGTTCAAGCTGCTTTGTATTTGATGAGCAGATATTTTTTGTATTTTGGTGCTGAGTTTCTGTGTGACTTATAGACGAGCAGCACTTTAAAATCTATTATGAGAGTCAAAGGCAGCCAGTGGAGAGACCTGGGGATTGGTGGTATATGCTCTGACTTTCGACTTTCTGAAGCGGGGAGGAGACAATTACAATAGTTCAGCTGCTGCTGATGAAAGAAGTTTCTCCAGACTCTGACTGGAAACAAAGCATTTAATCCTCACAATGTTTCTGAGATGACGATAAATGGATTTAGTTATTGCTCTGACGTGACTGATGAAGCTCAGATCAGATTCCAGAATCACCCGAGATTCTTAACCTGAGAAAAAGTTGTGATACCCTTACAGCTAAAGTCTGTATTCCCCTTGAGAACCTCCGCTTTGTTCCCAAATGCAATGACTTTAGTTTTCTTTTTATTTCACTGACGAAAATTTGTGCTCATCCAGGTATTTACAGAGAGAGTTTGTGGTGCTGTAGAAAGGGCTATGTGTCGTTGGTATAACTATGATGGGCAATCTGGTATCTTGACCCAGTGGTAGCATGTCCAGGCTGAACAAAAATGGTGCAAGAACTGAGCCTTGAGGGACTCCACATGAAACTGCTGTCCAGTTTGACATGTGGTCACCTCAGAAACCTCTTCCTTATATGTATGACCTGAACCATTCTAGACCAACACAGCCTTTCAAGGGTAATTCTATGATCGACGGCATCAAAAGCAGCGCTCAGGTCGAGTAAAACCAGTACTGTCACCTTTTTTGAGTCTATGATTGATATCGTTTATTATCTTTAGCAGAGCTGTCTCTGTTCTGTGATGTGCTCAGAAACCAGATTGAAAAATATCCATCTGCTCATTTAAGCTAAGGAACTGGTTAAGATGATTTAATACAGTCTTTTAAATTATTTTCCCGTTAAATGGTAGATTTGAAATTAGCTTTTAGTTGTTCAGTTTGGCGTTGTAGAAATTTTTCTTTTTCAATGTATCTAAGTATCAATGTATCTTTTTTTTGGTCTGAATCTAAGCACATAAACACCGTTTTGAAAAAGGCTGTTCGAAGAGTGTCTAGAGTGCAAGATGATTTTAGACTCTGAACAATGATTTATTCAGAATCCAGAATTTTTCCATCAGTTTAGTTGAAGGTATACATGAGAGCTGATGGCTTGGGATGCTATTTCTAAGGCTACTAATGGAGAAACAGATCCCATTTCGGAAATTACTGATCAAAGAATGCAACCAACTCAATGCATTTTTTATAGAAAGTCTATTATCCCAGCATTAAAAAGTAATTCATATGACGCGTCTCTTTAAAATGTGTTTACGTTCTGTGTTGGAACAAATTCCATCAGGTCTCTTGCCACCTGGCGTCGGTTTGATGCAACACACGCTATTTTCATCATTTTACGGCAGTAGATCTTACTTTACGCTAAATCTACAGTACGGCAGTATGGCGACAGCAGCAGAAGCAAACAGCAATGATGGTTTTTCAAAAGAACATGAGGAATGGAAAGAAGAAAGAGGAGAGAACCCAACAACGAGCCAGAGTTCATCTACCGAACAGAACACAGAACCAAAACCGGTGTGCCTCATAGTATTAGGCATGGCAGGTTCCGGAAAAACTACATTTGTGCAGGTAAGGCATTAATTTAATAATAAATTAAAATATTTTCTTATATAAATCACTGACATGACATTAAAACAATATATATTCTAGTTATGAAGCTCGGTTACTTACCGTTTGTTGTTTTTTGATCCACCAGAGGCTCACAGCTTATCTCCACTCGAGGAAAACACCTCCATATGTGATCAACCTAGACCCTGCTGTTCACGAGGTGCCTTTTCCTGCAAACATAGGTAACGGTAATGTTATATCCGTGAAAATATTTTATATCTCATATGTTATATGATTAATTTAACCAAAACGAAATTAAGCTACCTTTGACTGCTGAACAACACATACGTTTCTCGTAGTCAAGACCACCTTGACAGAGACCAAGGCATGCTAACCCGAGATCCTTCAGACCGAGATCAAAGACCACCGAGAGGGTAGAGAAATCACAGGGTGATTTCCGTGACAAGACTGAGACCATAGATAAATGCTTCTTGACACGGATCTCAAGCACTATATAACATTAGATATTAGGTTCGGAGCTGTAGGTGCTCAGACCCTGATGAAAACACCCCATACACTAGACATCTAGACATTTATTTGTTGAGAGAACATTTTCTTAATACAATGTTAGAGAATTCAAGCATGGAACAGATAAAAACAGATTTCAACAGGTGTTCTAATACAGTCTGTCCTAGAGTAGATACTGTTGAGATAAATTTATGTATGATAGGCTGACTTGACTCCCTGCCTGAAGATGACATTTGCGGTACAACAGATGCACTCCGTGCCACTCAAGTAAACCGGAAATAACGGCAGAAATCAAGTCAAAGAACACAGAAAAATGTCTGTTGGTGGCTAATCAAAGTTTGAAAAAAATGTGGAGAAAGGAGGATTTGTGGCGTGTTATTTCTATGTTGTTTCCTGTGTGAAGTCGCTGTGAAAATGTGGGATGAGCGCCTCCCACATCATCAAAAGAGCCAGCTTTCATTGCTCATTCTCCTTGCAAAAAAAAAAAAAAATCCACAACTCTTTTTTATTTTCTTTCTTCTTTTGGACTCATTTATTCAGATGTGTGAGCTCCAGTTGGCACCCATAGTTTTTTTGTACAAAGGCACAAAACTTGAGAGCGGTGTGTAGAGGCCATTAGGAGTGCAACACTTCTAAAGAACTGCTACGACTGAAAAAATGTTTTGTATATAGCAATTTGAAAAACTCTTTTTCATAGACAAAGCTAACAATTAGTGGTGATTTTTAAATATTAATACCATAATAAACCATACAGGGACCTCTATATGCTGTTAAATCCTGAACTTCTTAGTATGGGGATTGGTTTGCATGACATTGTCTTTTTGCTGTCTCAAAAGCTTAGTGATGTTTATTAGTTTTGGCATTTGTGTTATTTCTGAGTTTAACCCAGAATCATTTTTTTTCTTTTCAGATATCAGAGACACTGTCAATTACAAGGAAGTCATGAAGCAGTATCCTTTTCTCTTTAGAGAATACCTCACTGTTATCTGCAAAGCATTTGCAGTTTTACGTTTATTTACATCTGATTCTTACATTCAATGTGCAAAGCACTGTAAAATCTCAATGTCCTTACAATGAAGATATTTATGCATTTTTTATTAATTTATTAATTTAAAATCTTTAATGTTTTTATCATTTTGATTTCAGTGGTTTAGAATATTGTTATATGTTTAAGATTAAATCACAGTTCTGTGTTGTTTTTTTTCTTCCTTTTTTATTGGCTGGTAAACTATTTAAAAATGGAATGAACAAAGTGTAATTAGTCAGAGCTTGTGGAGGCCCTGGTGTAGATCAGTATTGAATCTTCTTTGACTCAAGGTCAGGTATGGTTTAGGTCCGAACGGAGGAATTGTCACATCCCTAAATCTGTTTGCAACAAGATTCGATCAGGTAGAAATGGAACTCTTGCATCCAGTAGATGTCACTGTTTGTTTATCTTCTACTTTGTACATTCCAATGACACCGTGTAACTTGTGTCTCCAGGTCATGAAGTTTATTGAGAAAAAGCAAAGTAATCACCAGTAAGTCTGTGTTCAGAACTGCAGCGTTAGAAAACTCAGACAGGCATTATTAACGATCTTTTCTCAGGTATGTTTTGATCGACACTCCCGGTCAAATCGAGGTGTTCACATGGTCAGCATCTGGAACCATCATCACTGAAGCACTGGTAATTTAAGTATTTCTCATCATTTTTATTTTCCTCTATTTTATTTAAATCAAACTATTGCTTTAACTCACATTTTATTCATCCTTTTTATTATTGCCCACTTTTTACATACAAATGTTGTAAAGAACAAAATTGTTCATCAAAGCGTACATTATACCGATGTTTCCTTTCCAGGCCTCTTCTTTCCCCTGTGTGGTAGTTTATTTGATGGACACGTCTCGTAGTGTCAGTCCTGTCACCTTCATGTCTAACATGCTTTACGCCTGCAGGTCAGTATCTCATGCTTTCATCTTGTGCAATGTAGAAAGATACAAGTGAATCTTTTCCTTTTTTTCCAGCATTCTTTACAAAACCAAACTTCCTTTCATAGTGGCCATGAATAAGGTAAGAAAACTGCCTTTCATTTGCTTGCTTAACAGTATTGCTATAGATCTGGGGAAGAATCTCTATAAATGAGATGTCTTTTTCAACAATTCGAGCACAGAAGGTGGGTAGAACCCTGTTGTAATTGCTCAGAGCGTTGTTTTGTGGCTTGTGCAATCTTGAGGCCCTAAACGTACTACAAAATTCACTAAATTTCACACACACAGACCAGAACTGGCGCTACTGTACGTCTCATTGTGGTTCGAAAAGTGCGTATGACAAATGACTCTATAGCGCCACATATTGCTTCAGGTTATGTTGCACTATGGATCGATAGCAATATGGATCATGTTTCCAAAATCAACAGGAGGTCGACTATATGTGTGCACGGCGGCCATCAAAAACTGCCATACAATGTCATATCGAGCTCAGATTTGCCATGTGTTTTATCTTCGTGTTTGAACAAATGTTTATAGCACTCTACTCTAAACATGGGCGGTTAAAGATTCTGACGGTATGATAACCTTGGACAAAAATATCACGTTATCACGGTATTACTGACCCATAATGTTATATATAAATACCTGGGTAGCAAAAAACTCCTCTTCCCCAACGGAACCCCTTTAGGAAACATCTAGAACATTTTGTAACATTGAACATCAGGCAAAATAAAAAATTCAATTCTACTTCTTCTTCTTCTTCATTTAGTTAAATTGTCATTACTTGTGCGAGCAAAAATGGTTCACAATAATCAACATAAATAAACATAAATGGAAAAAAATTCAATCACTAATCAAAACAAAAACATAACCATTTGTCACAGTTCCAAGCACAAATAAATAAATTAATGCAGTCATTTTAACAATTTCAACCATGCTCTTTTTTGTGTGTTAAAAAAATTCATAAATTTTCTTAAATTCATAATTCATAAAATTTAGTACTACTCCAGACCTTGTATTTAACAAGCCCCTCCTAGAGATTTCATGTGATCACCATCAAACTCTGGCAGTCTCATCTAAAGGCCTTGTGATTTCACTGAGCAGTCTTCCAACATTGATCTCATCTTCCACCTTAAATTGCTTTGTTGCTTTCTGATTATTATTATTTTTTTCTTCATCAGACTGACATCATTGACCACAGTTTTGCAGTGGAGTGGATGCAAGACTTTGAGGTTTTCCAGGATGCCCTGAATCAGGAGACCTCTTACGTTAGTAACCTGACGCGCTCCATGAGTCTGGTTTTGGATGAGTTCTACACCAACCTGAGGGTGCGACCAATACATAAGTTACAACTAACATTTATTATTAACATTTACAGAGGTACCCTGAGATACAAATATAATCCGTTCCAGGGTGACGTTCGTATCTCGAACAATTTGTATCTTCAAGCAAGTTTTACATGTAAAACCCCTAATCCGTGCAACGGCTCTCAGAAACAACAGTAGAAGTAGATGAAAAAATGGAAAACCAGAGAAAAATCAAGTAACGTTTCTTCAATCCTTAAATCTACACATTGTTAATGTAATAAATGATAATAAAACACAAGCAAAATACGTAATATGTTCACAAAACAATACCTTGAGAGTGAGGAGATGTGTCGGAGGAGGTGGAGGACTGACTTGCGCTACAGAACAGCACTTTCCACGTTATAAACGTTATTTCTTTTACGACACCTTGACTCTTAACATTTGTTATTGGTGATCTATACATGTTTTGCTCGATTTAAAGCTGATTTAAAGTGTTTCAAGTATCAGGCCCTTAAAGCATACTTTCTTCAAAGGAACGCAAGGATGCAGAAGACCTGCAATTTTTGTAAAAAGATTTGCAACAAGAAGAAAGCATGAGGGAGAGAATCAGCAGCTGGAGAAACAGAGAAACAGTCCAATCGTGTGCTCATCACTAACATTAGTATTTTACAGTAGTTTAAAAACTATCACAGTTATCTGTAAGAAAACTTTAATATTTGTATTTCTTAAACAGATTATGATCTTTGGTGTAATTCTGTAGAGTACAAAAGTCTACTTCACAGTGTTCACTTATTTCTTTTTGGAACGTAATCATGGCTGCACAAATGGATTGCTTGACCAGAGGCAAAAAACCAAGCGCACCCTCAAACTATGGTGTAATTAATGAATAATCTTTTTTTTTAGGTAAAAATCATTCTTTCATTAAACAAATGCATGAATAAAACACATTTTGTGTATTTGGGCCTATATATTCATTCATTCATTACGTTATTTATTTTATTACTTTGTCATTTACTAATGCATATTAATTCATTTATTTCTTTATTTGCTAAAATTAATTTAACTGTTTATGCATCACTCACTCAATCTCGCCACAAGGGGTTGCAAGCCAGTGACTTCTGTGCCGGTCCCAAGCCCGGATAAATAGAGAGGGTTGCGTCAGGAAGGGCATCCGGCGTAAAATATGCCAAAAACCAAATATGCGAGTCACCAAATCGATTTTCATACCGGATCGGTCGAGGCCCGGGTTAACAACGACCGCCTCCGGTGCTGTTGACTTACAGGGTGCCGGTGGAAATTGGACTACTGTTTGTCGAAGAAGGAGAGGAGGGAGAAGGAAGGCCAGAGATGAGCTATATGATATATGACCCCTGAACTGGGAAAAGCCGAAAGGAAAAGAAGAAGATTCATCATTCATTCATCCATCCATCCGTTGGGCAGGATTCCGCAACTCTCTGGGCCTCACTCTTTCTTTTCTTTTTTTTTTTACATATACGGTAATACCATATACCGAGGTAAATTGGGGAGGAAGTTCTTCCCATCCTGGACACAGACTATTTGAGCCTCTCCCCTCAGGCAGGAGACTACGGTCCATCCGGACCAGAACCTCCCGACACAAGAACAGCTTTTTCCCCTCCGCCATAAGACTCTTGAACATCAAATGACCACAAACCCATGGACAACTCTTGCTATTTGCACTATTTTCTTTGCACTATCTGCACAATCCCCACCATTGTCCTGAATGTACATAGTGTAGTTTTACTGTATAGTTTTTATTGTTTATAGTAGTTTTTTCTCTTTTTTTTACATATATTGTATTCTATTTCTTTTATTTTACTTATTGCATACTTCACTTTATTATTTATTATTTAGTACGTGTTCTTTGTTTTGCACCATCACCAAAAAAAATCCTAGTCCTTGAAACTTGTTTTACTGACCATGTCAATAAAAACGATTCTGATTCTGAAAAACAAATATGTGTTGCAAAATAAAATGAAATGATCAAAAACGCAATGGGAAGGGGATCAAACGTTCTTCTGTGAGTGTGGTGGTTTAATCTTTCTGGCATCTTGAATTAAAATTCCAAATTGTGAACAGTGGTTAAAAAAATGTTTTGTTATGAGTTTTGGACACATTTGGAATGACTTTGTATTTTATTTTTTGTTCTTCACCATGTTTGTGCTGTAGGTTGTCGGCGTTTCTGCAGTGACTGGCTCTGGACTTGATGAACTGTTTGTGCATGTTGCAGATGCAGCTAAAGAATATGAAACGTATGTATCCCAGTTCTCATTAATGGGCAAAACCTTTTAGGTTTAGGCCTTCTACCAGCAAAAAAAAGGCCAAGAAACCAAGAGTTTGACATAGTGTTATTAGTGTGATCTTATTTGTGAACTCTTACAGTGAGTACAGGCCCGAGTATGAGCGTCTGCACAGAGAGCTGGTGAGAAATGCTTTGAATTCTACACTTTTTTCACTTTATTTCCGTTCATTTCTTAATCAAGGATTAAAATTGTGCTTTGATGTTGCCTCTTTGTTCCAGTGAATAAACGTTGAGTCTGCCTGTTATTAATGCATTCCTCCACTCTTTCTCAGGCTGAGGCGCAGAGTCAGAAACAGAAGGAGCAGTTGGAACGCCTTCGGAAAGATATGGGAGCTGTTTCCATGGAAACGGCAGCTCCAAATGGTACATTCATTCAGAACAGTCACGACTCATCATTCAAAAATCTCCTCGTGTAACATTTTCAAGATATCAAAAAGAAGAACACTTAAAAACATAGAGAGTAGTAGGAGTGTCTTTTATATTGAGTGAAACTTCTTTAACTTGGCTTCCTTATTTCATTATTTGATCAGAGGTGGGCAAGGAGGGCCATGTCCCTGCAGAGTTTACAGTGCATCCGGAAAGTATTCATAGCGCTTCACTTTTTCCACATTTTTTTTATGTTTCAGCCTTATTAACAAAATGGATTAAATTCATTTATTTCCTCAAAATTCTACACACAATACCCCAAAATGACAATGTGGAAAAAGATTTTTAGAAATTGTTGCAAATTTATTAAAAATACAAAACCTGAAAGATCCCATGTACATAAGTATTCACAGCCTTTGCCGTGAAGCTCTAGAGTGAGTTCAGGGACATTCTGTTTCCACTGATCATTCTTGAGATGTTTCATTGGAGTTCAGCTGTGGTAAATTCAGTGGATTGGACATGATTTGAAAAGCCATACACCTGTCTATATAAGGTACACAACCCAAGCATGAAGACAAAGGAATTGTCTGTAGACCTCCGAGACAGGATTGTCCCGAGGCACAAGGCTGGGGAAGGTTACAGAAAAAGTTCCAATGAGTACAGTGGCCTCCATCATCCGTAAGTGAAGATGTTTGGAACCACCAGGACTCTTCCTAGAGCTGGCGGCCATCTAAGCTGAGTGAACGGGGGAGAAGGGTCTTAGTCAGGGAGGTGATCAATAACCCGAGGGTCACTCTGTCTGAGCTCCAGCGTTCTTCTGTGGAGGGAGGAGATCCTTACAGAAGGACAACCATCTGTGCAGCAATCCACCAATCAGGCCTTCATTGGAGAGTGGCCAGACGGAAGCCACTCCTTAGTAAAGGGCACATAGCAGCCCGCCTGGAATTTGCCAAAAGGGATCTGAAGAACTCTCAGACCACAAGAAACAACATTCTCTGGTCTGATGAGACTAAAATTGAACTCTTTGGAGCGAATGCCAGGCGTTACGTTTGGAGAGAACCCGGCACCGCTCATCACCAGGCTAATACCATCCCTACAGTGAAGCATGGTGGTGGCAGCATTATGCTGTGGGGATGTTTTTCAGCAGCAGGAACTGGCAGACTAGTCAGGATAGAGGGAGAGATGAATGCCGCAATGAATGAAAACATTTATTATTGCTCTTTATTGTGCTGTTCTCCAGAAATCCCAGATCTGAGTGGGCCCAGCGACCTGATCTTTACTCGCGGCAATCCAGAGGATGCTGAGGAAGATGAAGAGAGTGATACAGATGATATTGATCACACAGGTGAGGATAATTCTGCAAATGTAATATTGAAGTTAGATGTGATTGATCAACCTTGTCCTTTTAAGCGCAGGTTTTTATGTCACGATCACTCTATTTTTCTGGCCCAAATTATAGCATCTTTGCAGATCAGAAAAAGCTTTATTACCAGACAAAATGATCCGAAAGAAAACTTTATAACTCTGGGAGTTTATATGTGTGTTGGGTTTCTGGAAAGTGTCCATGGAAACTTATATAAACATATAGATAATAACATCATGTTTAGCATCTATATAAAGTTCATAAAAGTCACTTTAGTGTTGTGTGACGTTTAATGTGTGACGTCTAAAAACATCCTCTTCATCATTCAATCAAAATCATGCTTTTGTCTCGTAATGTATAGTCTTATAATATATTGTGTCTTGTAACTGTATAAACTTGAAGGAATTAAGGAAACAATGTTAAAAGAAAGTGGTGTTGCATGATGGGTAGACATTAGGTGTTCACGTACATACATATCAGGATATTTAAAGATACACACATGCACAAGATCTCTGTCTCTCACCAACATTTGACCAGTGATGGTTCATGATGTGATAAAAGTCAAACCATGGCGTGCGCTTGTGACCGTTTGAGAGGTTTATTTTATTTTATTTTATTTATTTTTTTGTTATTAAACAATTCAACAAGTTACAAAAAAATCAGGCATTATATATATATATATATATAATTTCCAAAGACAATTTAAAAAAAATAAAACAAAATAAACTAAGTAAAATAAATAGACATTCATAAGACGTTAAAGACAGATTCAAAATAATTTGTAATGGATTGTGCTTTTTCTTTCGTTACATATTTATGTCTTTATAAGTTTCTAAATTCAGAGAATGAAGCAACAAAGTTCCTCTTGTTTCTCACACTTTTTCACATGGTTTTAGGAGATATCTCCCTAATGATATATTTTTCCGTGATACATGTTACACCCCTAGTAAGGCATTCTTTTACTCTGCACTGACAGACTAACTGTATATACAGAGTCTGCAATTCAGTTACTTGTTTCCAAAGAGACTTCAAGGATTTCCATGGGAATCAAGCCCATGAACTGAGGAACAGGAAAGCTAAAGTTTTAAAGCCGGCATTAATCTCTGTCCTACGGTTCAGCAGTGAAAAAAGACGCAGTATTGGAAGTGGAGGATGGAAAAGTGTTGTGATGGGCTCCAATAGGAGTCAGTTTTCTGTAAGATGACATTAAAAACCTTTCTTTCAACAGTCACAGAAGAGAGTAAAGAAGCTGGGGCTTTCGGCAACTTCCTGAAGGAGAGAAGAGAAATAGTGGAAGTGCGCAACAAAAAGTCCAGCTAAGAGCCGCTCCGTCACATGTTTAGCTATGACCACTCCACTGTCAGAACTTCAGAATACGTTTGACTGGTTTACATGAGTTTGAGGAGTGCATCTTAGTGTTGTCTCTAGTGATGAATACGTTTGTGTACGCTCTACAATTGTTTTTGACTCTGAGCACGTAGTGTTTCCTTATAACATTTGATGGAAGCTCAAATCTTGTTTTTCTTTGATGAAAATTAAATATTTTTATACATTATCTGCTTTTTCTTCTGGTTTTGATTCGGCGAGAGTATTGACTCGGTGTGCTGATGGGAAGTGGGCAGCAGGACCGAGTGGGAGAAGTGAGACTGACTGTGGGAGAGAGCTGCACATAACTGAACACTGTGCTCAGTCTTTTCAGTCGCAAATGTGAGGAAAAATGTAGACAGTGACTTCTAACATGTGACTTCTAACATGACACTCGACTGGCACTCTCGGATTTAATTTTTTTTTTTTTACTCTCACGCTCTCATATGTTCGTTCACTAGCGCAAACGCGTCAAAAATAGAATAGAGGTAACAACTAATCGTAAACTGTGTAGTTTGGTTTTGGTTTAAAGTTGAAATTAATTTCACATAAGATTTATAACAGGTAATGTTACATCTTTAAATAAAGTTAGCTTTTGACACTTTGCATAAGTTAACAGAACTTTATTTCTGAGAACAACACTTCTACGTTACACATACGTTCTCTTCTGTAACACGTTAAACCTTAATCACCATAGCGCCCTCTACTGGTCTTCAATGAACTACGATCACAAAGCACAGTATTATTCTACGCAGAAATGAATATGTAATAATTATCCACGATACCACAGGTATTAATCATTTTAAAAGGTTCAAGTACAATGATACTTTATTCTGAACATTTTCATACTTTGATGTTTACGACCATAGTTGTAATCACCAGGAACACGTTATAGAAGTCAACTACACGATTGATTACTGGAAAAGACTACAGCGCTATATTTTAAAAATGCGCTATATTTTAAAAATATATTCAAAAAAATCTTAATCTGTACATTGACACTTTTTTAGTTTGGTGTCCACACTGTGCTTCAGGAACGGATGAAGTCACGTGTCGTATCCAATCAGAGCCAGTCGAAGTCGAAGACACTCTTGAAACGGTGTGAAAATTACTTTTAAAACCGATGTGTTAATCAATGCACAAAAAAGAATCTAATCAATATTTGGTGTGCAACAGCAACAATTCCCTCGGCTGGTAGGTTGTTCAAAATGTCTAACCATGGATCTTCTGTGGACTTAGACTTTTCTCATCCTTCTGTCTCTACATGTAATCCCACAAGATGATATTTAGATCAGGGCTCTGGTGCAGCCATGCCTTGCATTCAAGTACCGGTACTTTATGCTGAAGATGGTTCTTGAGAACGTTGGATGTGGGTTTTGTGTTGTCGTCTTTTTGCAGAATCAATTTATTGGCAGTTATTCACCTCCCTGATGGAATTGCTTGAAGAAGTGCCTACATTTCTCAGCATCTAGAACACCATTAATCTCCAACTACATTTGCAAAAATGAAGCCCCAAACATGCAAGGAACCTCCACAATACTTTACTGTTCTGCAAAAGCCTATGTAAGATTGTGAATAATTGTGTATATTTTTATATACAATAACATTTGTGAATGTGTAAATAAAACAGAAATCTAACAGTGTTCCAGAGAGTTTAAACCAGGGGAGTTGAGATTCTCTACCACTCTGTGAACCTGCTTTGTGTTGCACAGGTGCTAAAGCGATTACCATCTGCATCTGTGATTACTTTGGTTAACAATGGCGTCTGCCTCTGAAAGATACACCAGATTTGATCACATCGTCTCTGAGAAACACCAAATACGGTCATGTGGTCTCCTGAACACGCTGTCTGATTTACATTTAGACTTGACCCTCCTGTGGGAGTGGACTTGGACTGGGACGGTACTTTAGGAAGAACACAAGAAGAGCTAGCTGCTGTTTATCTATGATACGCCCGTGGTCTGGAAGGCTTAGAGCATTTTCAGATCACGTTGTTTCACCTGTTTGCTTAGTGTTTGTTAATAAATGTGATGATCGTTCTTGTCACTAGTTACTCTCATCACTTTCTACTTTAATGTTAAATGTTGAGAACTAAAGTATCACATTATGTAACAAAGGTTTAAAGGGTTATAGATAACAGGAGAGTACATTTCTATAATTATTAACAATTATTAATACATAGTTTACTATAGCTTCAATCAAAGCTAATGATAAAGGTAAACAATAACCTTCTTATAAAAATATGGAGTCAGATAAAAGTTAAATTCAACAATTAAAGTTCCCATAAGCTCTAAAAGACAGAACACGGCTGAAAACCTTCATCCATGGTTGAATCCTGTTTTTGGGTCAATCCATGGACCAGCCTTACATCCAATGTTACCATACGTTGAGTCACCAGTGCAGAGCAGTGCACCCCTAGTCAAAATGCATAGTGCAACAAACTGGCCAATGGGTGATTGCCTGAGGTGTTCTCAAAAGTACATCCGACCAATCAGTAAAGAAGAGTCTGGATATTAAGATCATGTAAATGTAATTGAGAAGTTTGGGTTAGATCTGCCAGAAACATTCTTTTGAGTTTCCAAAACAAAAGGTAGCAACCCTGTCACTTGTAGTTGATCAAAGTGCCTCATCAAAATTGATGAATCATGAGAAGAATATTAGATGAAATGTTTTATGTACACTAGAGTCCGTTAAAGACTATTGATGTTTGCTGTTTGTAGACTAAACGGTGATGTTCTTTGCTGGAGGCTTCTGGAAATGGTGCACTGAACCGAAGCAAACACACTTGCCTGAGGAGTTGTGTGTGATTCATCTCTTTCTGAGGTGCGTAGGTGGTGTGGCTAAGTTTACAATGGCAGATGCCTTCGATTTTCACACGGCATGAGTCATCCTGTGGATGACTTTACACACTGCATTTTAACACCCTAGCATGCTGCCGCCAAACACACACAAACCCTCAAATATAAAAAGCTGTTGAATGGAAGCAGGATATGTCAGGACGCCTACTCTAATGGGATGTCTGGGAGAATGAGTGTGTGCTTGGTAAGATGCAAAAGTCATTCATAAGTGTTTTTGCTGGTTTTATCAATCTTCAAGATCTGTTCAGTTGCAGTGCTATATGCTTATTCAACAGTCTACAACACTACTGTATCAGTCTGGGGATAAATCAAACCGCAAGCTTTAAAAAAAAAAACCTCAAAAGGTGACGTTCAGTTTACATTTCCAAAGTGACTTACAGTTCAGGAGTAAACGCAACAAGCAGTTTGTTGCAAGGTCGGTTAATCATAAAAGGTGCTCGCAGAAGAGGTTCCAGCTAATTTACAATTGAGTGCTTCCTAGATTGTTATTTAGGTAAGTTTTTTTAAAGGTTGTGAGAGACTACTTTTCAAATTAGGACTGCAAGAGATTCCACCAGTCAGGAACTGTGGAGGATAAAGCTCTGGTGAGGGATGTCCTGCCGCTCTGAGAAGGAACCACCAGACGCTGTTCATTTCCTGAACGTAGGCATCTGCAGGGGACTGTAGGAGTTTGTGAAGGTAGGATGGAGCTGACCCTGAGACACTTCTGTACGCAAGCATCAGTAGAGAGAGATGGGTGATGTGGGCTCCTCCAGGTTCCGTGAAGATCAGTCTTCTTTGAGTTCACTATTATTTGAAGGGGTCTGACTGCACTGGAAGGAAGTCCAGTGAGAAGAGCATTGCAGTAGTGGAGTCTTGATTTGACCAGTGCTTGGACTAGAAGTTCAGTTGAATGTTCTGTGAGGAGGAGTCTGATCTGTCTGATGTTAAACAGAGCAGATCTCCATGATCGAGTTGTTTTAGTGATGTGAATGTTAGTTGCTCAACGAAGATGACTCAAAGGTTCTGGACAGAAGTCGAGGGAGAGATTGTCGAAGACTTCGTGCTGGACAGTGCGTTTCGCAGGGATAACCAGCAGTTTCGTCTTTGCCATGTTGAGATGCCGGTGATGGCACATCCTCCATGTGGAAATGTCGTTCAAACAGTCTGCCACGCAGATTGTAACAGTGAAGTCATCGAGATGGAATGACGGGTGGAGTTGAGTGTCATCGGAATGACAATGGAGCTGTGGATCATGGGACCCAGGGAGGTGATGTAGGTTGAGAAGAGCAGAGGACCAAGAACTGAACCCTGTGGAACTCCTCTGTGTAGCTGCTGCGACTTGGACTCCTCGTCTCTCAAGCGACTCTGAAGGATCTGACAATGAGGTAAGACTTCAGTCTGTCCAAGGCAGCGCTGGACATTGTTACGAGTGTGGACAGATCTTAGTGCCTCCGTCACTCAGAGAAGAGCAGTCTTCGGTTGATTGGCCATTCTTGAATCTTGATTGGTTCTCGTTGAGTTTTCCATTTACTATGAGAAAGGAACATAAGTGATTTATTCCTGTGGTGTGTTGAGTGATGGCTTTTTGAGTTTGTAGTACTGCTCACTCGAAAACGCCAAAACAGCAACCAGCTCAGAGGAAAATCAGGGTATAATCGGTGCAGGATGCGGACATACTCAATTGAGCTTCATAACAACAAATCCTGATGGTTTGAAAGATTCCGTTCTGGGAATATGTGCTTTGCATTTCTTTCGTATGCATTTGCACAAAAAAACTGAACCATCACCAATGAACCACTGGGCCAAGGAGCAGTCGGATGAAAGTGGTCCTCTAAGTGGCTGTCAGGGTGTGCTTTAAAAAAAAATCAACTACTGTGTGACAAGTAATGCAATGCAACTTAATGTTTCATCATCTTGTACAGTGTGTAATGGGAGAACATTTCTGTCTGTAAAAGATTAGTTTCTACATAAATCAAATTCCATGTTTGTACAGTGCAGAAATGTCTAGTGAACTGTTTAATCTTTCAATAAGTTCAAGTTGTCGTTTATTAGATCTGTGAGGATTTCAAAATGAACACGCCTAACCACGTTCTGATCCAGGACAATTACTCATTGATTTAAACATGCACAGCTTTGAGGTCATGTGACAACAGGAGCGTGTCACCACTTTAAACATTCATCACATTTTGAAGCTGCTTCACTGCGTCTTGTGCATTTTGCTTTGGAGTCCCAGGATCAGGAAATAAAAGAACCTCTGAATGATTGCATCTCTAAATTTAATTTCAGCGTCAACATTTACAAAGACAATGATTCAATGTGTAATCATGTGCCCATCTCCACCTTTATCGCAGGAAGACGTCCTATTTAAGCACAGACACACACACCGCTGGGCCTGACTGTAAGTCCAGCGCAGAGAGATGAAGCTGGCCAAAGCCACAAGTAATGAGTCATGCAGCACAATTAGAGTGATGTCATATTTGCAGCTTTGAACTTGGGGGTATGACATCACACTCTCCTTCAGTGCTACACTCACATGCAGTACATATTGTAGCAGGTCGACTGAGCCACAGGGATGACCAGAAAAATCCCCATGTGGTTTATTCAAAAGATAAGTGCAAACAAAACCCTGTACTTCCTGGGGTCAGTGATGGTGAATGCTGTGAAAGGTGTTTTTCTAGGTAACAACTGATTCTAACCGCATGTCTCAATTATTCATGATGTGTCTCCTGCATTATTCACGAGGGGCGTGCCAGAATGAGCTCATCGCTTTGTGTGCTGTAAAACAATCTTGCTCCTCTCAAGCAGAGCCTGCTCATCAGTCATCCGCTGCCTTTCTACTGAAGCACTGATGTCAGAACATTATGCCCATGTTCCAGAAGAGTCTGTGGTTTACAATTAAAATCATTTCACTTTCTTTTGAAACAAACCATTGTGAACTGATCTGAACTTTCTGTGTGAGCAAACGGGGTCAAATACTTCTTTTCTTCACAATCAACGTGAATAAATATATTTATTTTGCCCAATCTGAGCTAGACACCACAGGACCCTGTACCCATACACAGCAAAAACTAGAGAGTTTGCCATTATCCCAATGAGTAACATTAACCGACCCCTGTGTCTCTATGACTTTCCTAAGAAATGGAGGCGTTAGGGTTAGTTAGACTTTTCCCATGTCAATAAGAGTAAAATAAACCAACCCCCATGTCTCTCAGATTTTCCTAAGCTGAGATAGAGATATGCCAATTGGGTTGCTACAGTAAACAGTCTGGTTGCTATGGGGGGGTCAGTGACATACTGTAATCTTCCCTTTTTGACTATGTTATATAAAAGAACCCCCCCCCCCCATATTTCTGTTATTTTACAAAGCTGAAAGTTCTAAGAATTTGGTTCCTAGGGTAAACAGTCTGGTTGCTATGGAGGGGTCAGTGACATACCGTAATCTTCCAAACCCCCTTTTCTGTATGATGTTTACTCTTGAAGATTGTTTTGTTGCCGTATCAAGCCAATAATCATAAAAGATTATAAAACCATGTATAATTCCCTGCAGGGATACATTTTATTGAAACATATTCTTAAACAGATAATTTGATCAAATGTTAAGTAATAATTTAATTGATTTCAGAGTTGTATTTATACCCACACTCTGTAGAGTTAAACTATTACATCAAAATAGATTTAATTCAAGAGCTCCTTTTTATTTTAATGTGATAAACAGTGACAACGCTATTTATAAAGACACTCGTACACAAAATGCATATAAATATATGTTATTATTGTCAGAAAAAAGAAGCTTCAGTGTTAGGAGCGTGATGAGCTGCATCATCCTCGTGTTCAGTGCCTGCAGGTCTGGCAAATGCATCACTCTGATCAGAGAATCCTGCTCGCTGTCCCTGATTGGCTGGAAATGACATCATCGCAGGGTTACCGCCGGTGATGATCAGCATGTTGCTGTCTTTCGGCACATCCCCCCATCTTTTCCTTCATAACCCCTCGGTAAAGGATTTCAGAGCACGTTTCCAGAGCTCTTTGTCTTTTGTCCTTAGCTTCTCTGTTCACACATTGTGGAGCGTGTCTGCCGCATTTCTTGCTCTGTTGCCAGGTAAAAAATGCTGTATGTGCACACGACTCTCCACCTGGCGGACAGCTGGATGACATCATTGCTCACCCAACCCCCCTCCCCCACTCTCCCATTTTTTTGAGATTACGCAACTCTTAAAGGTCATCTTTAAGGTTGTGCCTATTTTATTTTTTCACTTTTTATTTTTTTTTCAATGGGTTTTATGGACAAATTGCTGTAAAAGATATGATCGGGTTACTTCTGCAGTCCTTCTCTCACATGTATTGTTTTAACAATATTTTCCAGGGAATTAAGCATTTAACTATTGGTCAACACAAAAGCTCTCTTAATATACTGTATTAAAACAAAAATTGCAATTACAAAATAATACACATACCATACAAGTAATGCAAAAACAACCATTACATATTGCTGACTGTAACTCATGTAGACTAGACTCTGTGGATGTAGAATGAAACACTATATTGTTTGTGTGCTATATCTCAAGCAGTTTCATGGTGGTTTGGGCTGTGATGTAATTATGTAGCATCTAGCACTAGTCATGGTATTGTCATGAATGTTCACAAAAGAATTATTTCTATGCTGTTTGTGACATGCCTCACTCTGCACACTTTTTTTGTTTCCTGTTTTAAAGTATTGATTTTCAATATTCCACTAATGAATTATACATTGTAGCATTTCATTGGTGAAAATGTCTAAAGGACAAAAAAATTATACGTCAATTTTGTACAAACAGACAGCCACCTTCAATTTATTAAGTTTAGTGTAAAAAGGCACATATTTGGTAAGTAACAGAATCTGCAGAAGATTCTGGTTCTATAAACATGTGCACAATGTAACTATTCAGCATGTATTTGCTGATTCTTTGCTAAAAAATAGAAAGAGAAAGTATTTGTCTTTTTCTGTGGGGTTCCGAAGCTGTGAATCAAACTTCAGTGCTTTTTCAACGCTGACTGCATTAGATCTTTTAAAGCAGTTGTTGTTTTTTTCTGGAGATATAAGGTGGTTAATCTCATTTGGTTTAATGGTTTGAGTGCCTGACGTCATTGTTCTGGTGCTACTGGGAAATAAATCAGGTACAGGGTGTTCTCTTCTGTCATATTCAACCTCCACATTAGAGCTCTGGGAGAATTCTACCTGCAGAGAGGTCTCAGGAAAAGCTTACAGCAACATGAGGACAAAATACAAACAAATGGTTCCTATAATGAACATTGTTACAAATCAATCTGTAGAAGTGTATAAATGTTCAATCACTGATGATAAATCACATTATTTTGTTGTTTGTTCCATTGTTTTCCTGCTGCTTTGGATCAAAACATGAATCAGATGCAGACAAGAGCCAAATGGTCACCATTTGCTTGTTGTAACTTTTCAAAAAAACACTTTTTGCTTGATTTCAAAACAGATTCCAACAGCGAACATACTTAACTATTTTACATGGGTATCGGTCCATCTCAAGTAACCTTTTTTAAATGTTTTATTAGATTTATAATCAAAAGATGGGTACCGTTTTTCCTTGTAACTAACCTCTTTTTGTATTTTTTTTATTTAAATAACAGAACTGGGATTGTAGCAAAGAATCAGCAAATACATGCTAAACAGCCACATGGTGCACATGATTATAGAACCAGGAACTGAATTCTGCAAATTCAGTTATTTACCAAATATGTGCCTTTATGAGTAACAGGATAGCATTTCTTTAAAATGACGCCCCAAGATATCATCAGAAAATTATCAAATATGTAAATAAGAAACTGAGAGAACCTTGCTCTTACCATGGTCTTCTAAAGATCCAAGTGATGCAACTCCTAGGAGATAGGTTAGGGTAACAGGAAGTAGTAAAAAGCTGGAGACATGGCTGAAATGGTTTATCTGAAAAAGTAAATAAATGTACTTGAAACAAACATTCTATGTAGATTCACATATCAATACAAAAGAAAGGTTCTTTTTAAAAATCTTTATCATTATATTTTAAGTGTAGAATCAGAGACTGAGGACAAGTAATAAATAGTATTTGTCAGT
Source organism: Danionella cerebrum (assembly GCA_007224835.1). NCBI lineage: Eukaryota > Metazoa > Chordata > Actinopteri > Cypriniformes > Danionidae > Danionella > Danionella cerebrum. The sequence continues at coordinate 63,626 of SRMA01024355.1, forward strand.
GTTTTATGTGGATTTTATCAATATTTTAAATGTTCTAATTGAAATTCGCAGTAAGAATAGGATGTAATTCACTTTTTTCTTAGTAGTCAATGAAGCTTATTGAAACATATAAAGTGACACCGAAATGGCACCAATTTGGTGGAAAGGCTCAAAAACAAAGTGAATGTCACTGTTGTGTTTGGCGTTCTGTCTCTAATAATTGTTTTGGCTCAGCACCAGACCCACAGATGGGCATTTAGAAGTGTGCAAGCAGACCTGCGCTGCCCGCATCCAGACGAGCTTGCTGGCAAGGTCGGGCTGGGCCCGCTGGCACAGTCACTGAGCAGTTGCTGATGACACACACGTCCCTGTCCTCCTCCGTTTATAGACTTGACATTTTCAAAACTAGACTGAACTGGTTTAGCACATGAAACTACACAGTATTCAGCAAAGCCATCAAAAGTACCCGAGTAGGATCTGCATCTGTTTGTTTTAGTCATTTATGAATTATATTATATTGTATTGTATTGTATTGTATTGTATTGTATTGTATTGTATTGTATTGTATTGTATTGTATTCTATTGTATTGTATTGTATTGTATTATATTATATTATATTATATTATATTATATTATATTATATTATATTATATTATATTATATTATGAATTGAATTGTATTGTGTTGCATTTAAAGCTATTTCTTACATGTAAAGCTGTAGATTCTTCCCTTTCCTCATCTGAATTCAGAACCACGCTTCAACAAAGAGTTAAGCACCACCTCTCTGCATTCCCTGCCCATCAGGAGTCTGCATCTCCCTCGACCAATCAGAGCACTGGAAGGTGATGTCATGCTTTCTCTCGCAGAGGTGTTGCTGATGCTGCCAGGTTGAGCATCCAAACAGCAGCAGAGTGTCAGGCTGATCGTGAGGGAAGGACCCTGAGAGAAGATCGCAGGCGGTAAGTTCAGGAGATCTTTGCTATTTGTTATCTGTGCTGTAGCGCATTGTGCTTTATCCAGAACAAAGGAAAAGCAAGAGCAGGTGGATTTCAAGGCTTGAAATGTGCTTTTTAAACACTGAAAATGAAGGACTCTGGTGTATTGTAGTTTTGTGCGTTGCAAGATTTAGGATAGAGCAGAAATTTCAGACTGAATATAATTCAGTTGCAGCAAAGATACATACATTTTTGTTGCATTCAATAAAAGAAGGAGGGAATTGAAATTTCCATTTATGGCACATTTTTGATTTGCATGTGAATTATGATGGAATGGAATAGAGGAATGTACGCATTCAAAAGGAGACTTTGTGCACTTGAAGACACCTTGCTCTTGAATCCCTTCTGTGTGTTTCTGTCTCTACTGTGGGGTTTTTTGAGAGGTTACATGATGACGTGTTGCTGTGCAAAAGGCCATGGCCTCTAGACAAACTGAGCTTCCGCAGCTTTCATAACAACTCTCGAAAGAGAAGGAGAAAAAGACATTTTCTGCAAACAAATGCTCAATGCTGGGCTGAATGGCAAAGCTTGAAACAGTTGATGCTATTAGTGATGTCAATAAAATAAAGAGCTGATTGCGTCTTTGGTGCGAAAAACCACCTCAATCTTTAGGTTCCCCTGAAAAAAAAGTCTGTTGCATCATCACTTGAGATAAAAAAAAAAAGGATATGCTTTTTTTATTTGTGTGCAGCCTGTCCCTAAAGAATAGATAATGATGTCCAGTGTTAGTAACCCAGACGTATATGCATTCAGTATGCCCTATAGACTAAGGGAAAGATCTAAGGGCACTTTAAAAATATCAATATGCTGCAAAGAGTGAAACTAGACGCTAGCTTTCATAAATTCTCACTATAGCTGCATTTCGTGATTTAAATGGAATTTGGGGTGTTTAAAGAGGCTAATTGACTGCTATGAGACATTCTGAAGTTACACAAGTGTTAGCTTTAGCTGGTGAGAGTGGGAAATGAGGGGGCAGAGGCGGAACAAATGAGAAAACTGAAAGAAAGGATGTGTAGGCTGAGAGACTGTATGAACCCTGGTTCAGTCGTGCTCTGGTTTGAGAATGACTAGGATCAAATCCTTTACCTTTGAAACATAATATCAAATTGAAAGATATGATGCACTGCGACACTTATTGAAATGTAACTGGTTCTTTAGGTACGAATGATGCTTAATATTAAATCACAGTTGTATTTTATTTTTCCTGAAATGTCGTTAATGCCAGATCAAAGGTTTCTGATGACATCTCGCTTTCTCTCCGGCAGGACAAGCTGAGCGTGAAAGGTCTGAGAGATTCATCAGAGTTAGAAAGATGACTCTAGCAGGTGAGTGTCGGTGCTGTTCCCCCGTCTGATCGCTCACATGATGGAGATGTTCGCTCAAAATAACTCCCTCTCGCTGCTTCTTTCAGCATACAGAGAGAAGATGAAGGAGCTCCCTCTGGTGTCTCTCTTCTGCTCTTGCATACTTCCAGAGCCTCGAGAAAAGGTCACCAAGAAAACACAAGGTAAAGATCTGAATCTGTAGAAAAAAAATGAAATTCTGCTCAGAGCAGCACATCCCATATTTGTTTAATACAAATCAACCCTTAGAAGTCTGGGGCTTTTTGTGCGTTTTTTTACTGCTTACAATTTGCTCTATTAAATTACTTTTACCTTTTTAACTGTTTTGATATTTTAGTACAACCACAACTTCTGAAGTTGTACAAAAAAAAAAACAAGTCGGAGAATTCAATTTTGTCATTTTGTTTTCTAAATTGAGAACAAACTGTTTTTATGCTTTGTAAGAATAATCAAAATAGTTTAGACAACATAAAAATTCATAAATCCTCCAAATAACCAAACACAAAAAACAGGTGAACCTCTCCTAAACCTTATACACTGTTCCAAGCAGTCTTTGTGCTCCATTGTGCTTTGTTTTGTGCCTGAATTTTGAAAAACACTAGACATATCACAGGTTTTTGTATTTCCAAGGGTTATGCCTTCTTTTCACCACTTTTTGAGGTCTGTAAAATGAAACTGAAAGACACGTATTTTCTCACATTTTAATTCGAATTATCCTGCAAATTATGTGTCATAAACTACTGTATAAACTACTAACATTTTTGAAACCTTCACATTTTATCTGAAATAAAAATGAAATAATAGTTGAGTAGCATCATTCCAACAGAATTCAAAGACTTCTAAGGGGTAAAATATTCTGACACATCTCTCCAAAAGTGGATGGCTCCCATTACTATTCATGCAGGTGAATAGAGCCACCAGCAGCAAATCTTATTTTTTCTTCAATAGTAGTATTCACTCTTGATAAAAGGTATAGTTTATAATCAAATGTAGCTGTACACATCAAGTTTCCAGTATTTTTTCAGTGAATATAAAAATCCCTCAATTGCTTTTGATCTTCTGCTGTAGATGTTGTGGATCTCAAGCTGGGCATTATCAAAGACATGGAAGTGATCGAGCTGAACAAGAGATCTTCCGGCCAGGCCTTTGAGGTCATCCTCAGACCTCCATCTTTCGATGGTCAGAGGGAGTTTCATCCTTCATTTCCTCCTCGCAGGGACCCATCTCTGGAGGAGATCCAAAAGAAGCTGGAGGCTGCTGAGGAGAGAAGAAAGGTCAGGAATCATTCTGAAATTGATATGCAAGACAAATGGCTAACATGTTAGATTTGTTTTATAAATAAATGAATGTATATATATATTATATAAATATGGACATACGCAAAAAATCTGGTAACATACTGTACACTGTTCAGCTCAGCAGTCATAGATGTGCATTCAGTTTAAAAAATAGATACACTGGCAAAAATGTTTCTTTCAGCACCAAGCTAAAGAATAGGGATGACCCAAACACAAAAAAATTCCTATATAGAACCCAATCTGGTTCTTTGGCTCATAATCATAGGGGAATGTAGGAAATTAATAAACTTTGGCATGATATATATGACCAGGACCTGTATATAGCACATTAAAAACAATAAAAATTACTTTGGAACCACAAGTATCGAAAATACCATAACATGTTCTTTCTGCTAACAAAGTGCTATGACATTACCTAAAAAAGGCAAATACCTAACCAGCAAGGAACCAAAAAGAGATTAAGGGTTCTTAAGAGCAAAACAATCCTATAATGCAACTTCAAACCTGCAAAGAACCAGCAAAGAACCGTGAAGAACCGAAAAGAGCTTGAGGGGTTCTTCAGAGATAAAAAAAGTTCTAAATAGCGCTTTCAAACCTCCAAAGAACCGTGAAGAACCGAAAAGAGCTTAGGGGGTTCTTTAGAGTAAAAAAAGTTCTATATATCGCTTTCAAACCCGAAAAGAACCGTGAAGAACCGAAAAGAGCTTAGGGGGTTCTTTAGAGTAAAAAAAGTTCTATATGTCATCTTCAAACCAGCAAAGAACCGTGAAGAACCGAAAAGCACTTGAGGGGTTCTTCAGAGATAAAAAAAGTTCTAAATAGTGCTTTCAAACCTCCAAAGAACCGTGAAGAACCGAAAAGCACTTGAGGGGTTCTTCAGAGATAAAAAAA
>SRMA01024356.1:0-19755 GCA_007224835.1 Danionella cerebrum
GGTTTCCGTATAAATCGCGAATTTCGGCCCAAAAATCGCTCAAGTCATTCCCTATGGGAGACCTAGAGGGGTGATGTCATCGCCCACTCTAACTTTGAGCAAGCTCAGTCTTGTTGCTACTTGCACTGTTTTCTCAACTAAAAATTAACCTTTACACACACATTTTATATCTAAATGGTAGAGATTTTTGTCCTCTTTCAGTTGGTGCTGTTTTCATTTTTAAAAAACACACGGTTTTTACTCCAGGTGGCCTAAACCACAACGAGGGCACATAATTGCTCCATTCACCTCCATTCAAAAATTCTGGTGGACTCTGTTTAAAATCTCAATCGCAGGCTATTTTTAACTCGCCATTAATCATTCAAACTTTATCACAGCTTCACAAAATTTACACCATTCTCTTCCTTAAAGTCTTGTGATTCTAACAGTAAAGGAAATATTTTAATGTGTCTTGGCCTTCTTTCGTAATCCTTATTTGTTTGGAGGTGTGAATTTCTCAGAAATGAACAGTTGCACAGAATCAAATGAAGGCTATTTCTAGCTCGCCATAATTTTTTTATTTCTAATCACACCTTCACAAAATTTACAGCATTCTCTTCGTTAGGGTCTTCTGCTTCTGACAAAGAAAGAATCATTTGGATATGTCTTACGGTACTTCTATAATCTTTATTTGTTTGAGGCATGAAAATTGGATTTTCTCCAGCAGATTTGCCATCATTTGAAAATCTGACAGTTGAAACTGGCAGATTTCAACAGCTGGCCCTTTGCAGCAGCTGCACTTGATTACTAATAAGTAGGTCAAAGGTGTCTCATAGACTTTCAATGGTCCATTGAAATGAATGGAGCATGAATCCCATAGATCCTATTGTAAAAGAGCTTCTGTAATTGATTGACACTGGAAAGTCATACTAGAAATAAAGAAGCAAATCACTTATCCAGCCAATCATTCCTTGTGATTTAACATAAAATAATTAAGCCACACCCACTTTTTTACAAAACTATCAATGTCAAATATCTTCTGAACGGAACACAGTAGAGACATGGGGGTTGCTTTATATTATTCTAAATGGAAAGTAGATTACAACATGATGTCACTGACTCCTCCATAGCAACCAGACTGGTTACCATAGCAACCAATATGGCATGTCTCTATCTCAGCTTAGGAAAATCATAGAGAGATGGGGGTTGCTGTATTTTACCCGTATAGATATGGGGAGCAATATATTAGGTCAGCGACCCCTCCATAGCAACCAGACTGGTTACCATGGCAACCAATATGGCGCAGCTCTATCTCAGCTTAGGAAAGTCATAGAGACATGGGGGTTGATGTATTGACATGGGGAACAATGTGTTAGGTCACAGACCCCTCCATAGCAACCAGACTGGTTACCATAGCAACCAATTTTGCAAATACCTATCTCAGCTAAGGAGAATCATAGAGACATGGGGGTTGGATTATGTCATTGTTGCGGAACTGACAACATTTTAAAAAATAGGTATTAACGGCACCAACGCAAGCCAACATCGAAGTTTGCGTGCAAACTTTAAAATCTAGTTATGTTGGCTTGCTTGCAAAGCCAACATATTGTTATCTCACTTAAACTTATTATTATTCTTCCGGCTTCTTCTTCTTCTTCTTCTGACAAAAATTCTGACAGCTACTCCTCCTAGCCCGTTCGAGCTACAGCCACGAAACTTTCCACGGTCGTCCAGACTGTTCCCACTCGAGTTGCTATATCTCTTTGGACCGATTGGACCAGCGGTTTCCGTATAAATCGCGAATTTCGGCCCAAAAATCGCCCAAGTCATTCCCTATGGGAGCCCTAGAGTGGTGATGTCATCGCTCACTCTAACTTTGAGCAAGCTCAGTCTTGTTGATACTTGCAATGTTTTCTCAACTAAAAATTAACCTTTACACACACATTTTATATCTAAATGGTAGAGATTTTTGTCCTCTTTCAGTTGGTGCTGTTTTCATTTTAAAAAAAACACACGGTTTTTACTCCAGGTGGCCTAAACCACAAGGAGTGCACTTAATTGCTCCATTCACCTCCATTCAAAAATTCTGGTGGATTCTGTTTAAAATCTCAGTCGCAGGCTATTTTTAACTCGCCATAAATCATTCAAACTTTATCACAGCTTCACAAAATTTACACCATTCTCTTCCTTAAAATCTTGGGATTCTAACAGTAAAAGAAATATTTCAATACCTCTGGTCATTCTTTAGTAATCCTTATTTGTTTGAGGGTATGGATTTCTCTGAAATGAGCAGTTGCACAGAATCAAATGAAGGCTATTTGTAGCTCACCATAATTTTTTTATTTCTAATCACACCTTCACAAAAATTACAGCATTCTCTTTGTTAGGGTATTCTGCTTCTGACAAAGAAAGAATCATTTTGATATGTCTTACGGTTCTTCTATAATCTTTATTTGTTTGAGGCATGGAAATCAGATTTTCTCCAGCAGATTTGCCATCGTTTGAAAATCTGACAGTTGAAACTCCAGGTGCAGCTGATTTCAAATAAGTAGGTCAAAGGTGTCTCATAGACTTTCAATGGCCCATTGAAATGAATGGAGCATGAACCCCATAGATCCTATTGTAAAGAGCTTCTGTAATTGATTGACACTGAAGTCATACGAGCATTAAGGAAGCAAATTACTTATCCAGCCCATCATTGCTTGTGAATTAACATAAATTAATTAAGCCACACCCACTTTTTGACATAACTTTCAATGTCAAATATCTTCTAAACGGAACACAGTAGAGACATGGGGGTTGCTTTATATTAATCTAAATGGAAAGTAGATTACAACATGATGTCACTAACTCCTCCATAGCAACCAAATTGTTTACCATAGCAACTATATTGCCACTTCTCTATCTTAGCTTAGGAAAATGCTAGAGACTTGGGGGCTGGTAAGCTTCACCCATACTGACAGCTGAAACATTATATTATGTTAATGACACCTCCATAGCAACCAGACTGGTTACCATAGCAACCAATATGGCATGTCTCTATCTCAGCTTAGGAAAATCATAGAGAGATGGGGGTTGTTGTATTTTACCCGTATAGATATGGGGAGCAATATATTAGGTCAGCGACCCCTCCATAGCAACCAAACTGGTTACCATAGCAACCAATATGGCGCAGCTCTATCTCAGCTTTGGAAAGTCATAGAGACATGGGGGTTGATGTATTGACATGGGGAACAGTGTGTTAGGTCACTGACCCCTCCATAGCAACCAGACTGGTTACCATAGCAACCAATTTTGCATGTACCTATCTCAGCTCAGGAAAATCATAGAGACATGGGGGTTGATGTATTTTACTCGTATTGACATGGGGAACAATATGTTAGGTCACTGACCCCTCCATAGCAACCAGACAGGTTACCATAGCAACCAATATGGCGCATCTCTATCTCAGATTAGGAAAGTCATAGAGACATGGGGGTTGATGTATTTTACTCGTATTGACATGGGGAACAATATCTTAGGTCACAGACCCTTCCATAGCAACCAGACTGGTTACCACAGCAACCAATTTTGCAAATACCTATCTCAGCTTATGAGAATCATAGAGACATGGGGTTGGATTATGTTATTGTTGCAGAATTGCCAACATTTAAAAAAAATAGGTATTAACGGCACCAACGCAAGCCAACATCGAAGTTTGCGTGCAAACTTTAAAATCTAGTTATTATTCTTCTTCCGGCTTCTTCTTCTGACAAAAATTCTGACAGCTACTCCTCCTAGCCCGTTCGAGCTACAGCCACGAAACTTTCCACGGTCGTCCAGACTGTTCCCACTCGAGTTGCTATATCTCTTCGGACCGATTGGACCAGCGGTTTTCGTATAAATCGCGAATTTCGGCCCAAAAATCGCCCAAGTCATTCCCTATGGGAGCCCTAGAGTGGTGATGTCATCGCTCACTCTAACTTTGAGCAAGCTCAGTCTTGTTGCTACTTGCACTGTTTTCTCAACTAAAAATTAACCTTTACACACATTTTATATCTAAATGGTAGAGATTTTTGTCCTCTTTCAGTTGGAGCTGTTTTCATTTTTTAAAAACACACGGTTTTTACTCCAGGTGGCCTAAACCACAACGAGTGCACATAATTGCTCCATTCACCTCCATTCAAAATTCTGGTGGATTCTGTTTAAAATCTCAATCGCAGGCTATTTTTAACTCGCCATAAATCATTCAAACTTTATCACAGCTTCACAGAATTTACACCATTCTCTTCCTTAAAATCTTGGGATTCTAACAGTAAAAGAAATATTTCAATACCTCTGTTCATTCTTTCGTAATGTTTATTTGTTTGAGGGTATGGATTTCTCTAAAATGAGCAGTTGCACAGAATCAAATAAAGGCTATTTGTAGCTCGCCATAATTTTTTTATTTCTAATCACACCTTCACAAAAATTACAGCATTCTCTTCGTTAGGTCTTCTGCTTCTTACAAAGAAAGAATCATTTCGATATGTCTTACGGTTCTTCTATAATCTTTATTTGTTTGAGGCATGGAAATCGGATTTTCTCCAGCAGATTTGCCATTGTTTGAAAATCTGACAGTTGAGTCAGCTGACTCGTTTGAAAATCTGGCAGTTGATAACTTCAGGTGCAAGCTGATTTCAAATAAGTAGGTCAAAGGTGTCTCATTGACTTTCAATGGCCAATTGAAATGAATGGAGCATGAACCCCATAGATCCTAATGTAAAAGAGCTTCTGTAATTGATTGACACTGGAAAGTCATACAAGCATTAAGGAAGCAAATTACTTATCCAGCCCATCATTGCTTGTGAATTAACATAAATTAATAAAGCCACACCCACTTTTTGACATAACTTTCAATGTCAAATATCTTCTAAACGGAACACAGTAGAGACAGGGGGGTTGCTTTATATTATTCTAAATGAAAAGTAGATTACAACATGATGTCACTAACTCCTCCATAACAACCAAATTGTTTACCATAGCAACTATATAGCCACATCTCTATCTTAGCTTAGGAAAATGCTAGAGACTGGGGGGCTGGTAAGCTTCACCCATACTGACAGCTGAAACATATTATGTTAATGACACCCCCATAGCAACCAGACTGGTTACCATAGCAACCAATATGGCATGTCTCTATCTCAGCTTAGGAAAATCATAAAGAGATGGGGGTTGCTGTATTTTACCCGTATAGATATGGGGAGCAATATATTAGGTCAGCGACCCCTCCATAACAACCAAACTGGTTACCATAGCAACCAATATGGCACAGCTCTATCTCAGCTTTGGAAAGTCATAGAGACATAGGGGTTGATGTATTGACATGGGGAACAATGTGTTAGGTCACTGCCCCCTCCATAGCAACCAGACTGGTTACCATAGCAACCAATTTTGCATGTACCTATCTCAGCTCAGGAAAATCATAGAGACATGGGGGTTGCTGTAATTTACTCGTATTCATATAGGGAACAATATATTAGGTCAGCGACCCCTCCATAGCAACCACACTGTTACCATAGCAACCAATATGGCGTATCTCTATCTCAGCTTACAAAAGTCATAGAGACATGAGGGTTGGTGTATTTTACTCGTGTTGACATGGGGAACAATATGTTAGGTCACTGACACCTCCATAGCAACCAGACTGGTTACCATAGCAACCAATTTTGCATGTACCTATCTCAGCTTATGAGAATCTTAGAGACATGGGGGTTGGATTATGTTATTGTTGCGGAATTGACAACATTTAAAAAAATAGGTATTAACGGTACCAACGCAAGCCAACATCGAAGTTTGCGTGCAAACTTTAAAATCTAGTTATTATTATGTTGGCTTGCAGAGCCAACATATTGTTATCTCTCTTAAACTTATTATTAGTGTGAATGCAGAGGCATTCACACTATTGTTATCCTACGTATTTATTATTAGTGTGAATGCAGAGGCATTCACACTATTGTTATCCTACGTATTTATTATTATTTTTTTTATTCTTATTCCCCCCCTTTTTCCGGAGCCTACTACTTCAGCATACTTTGCGCTAGAAACACCATTCAAACGTCAAAACGTACAGCTTTTTTTTGCTCTATGTTGCTCGTATACAGCTTTTTGATATCTTTTATACTTTTTATAAAATTTAACTTTATTTAAAATATTTTTCCCATTGAAATGAATGGGGAGACTCTTCAAATCTCTTTAAATCTTCAGCTTTTTTTCAAACTTCATAACTTCAGCATACTTTCAGCTAGAGCAATCATTCAAATTTTAAACAATTCAACACATTTTCAGCTTTTAAAAGCTCTTTTCAGCTTTTACATATCTTTTACAGATTTTAATTAATCGCAGTTTAAGTTTAATGAAGAATTTGGTTTTTTACCTAATTCTGCTCCACTCTAGCTTACACTCTAATTTTTCACATCTCAAACTTCTTCATCAATTCCTCTCTTCTAAACTAAACTTTACCCTTTATGGACAAATTTTATATTAAAGTGGTAGAGAAATTTGTCCTCTTTCCAAAGATGCAGTTGTTTCTTTCATATGACCTACGGTTTTTAAACTAGGAGGGCTAAACCTTAACGAGGGAAGCAAATTGCTCCATTAAGATCAATGCATTTCACCCAGAAAATAATGCTTGAAGGTTTTAAATTAAGGCTTTTTCTAACTCGCCATAACTAATAGAATTTTCCACATATCTTAAATTTTTTTTACACCATAATCTTCATTGAGGCCTTCTGCTTCTCACAAAGAAAGAATCATCTCGATATGTCTTACGGTTCCTCTGTAATGTTTATTAGTTTGAGGCATGGTCAACATCTGAGAAATGTCTCCTCGATTCGAAAAGTGGCAGTTGGAGCCAGCTGTTAATCAACTAAGTTGAATAACGAAATTTGATTGGCTTAGCCTTCTCATAGACTCACAATGGGCCATAGAGATGCATTGCTGCCATTCATTTCAATGGGGCAATTGATTCCCATACGATCCTACTGTAAAACAGCTTTTGTAATTGGTTCACAATGGAGATTCAAAGCAACATTGAGGATGCATATAACTAATCCAGCCAATCATTGCTTATGATTTAACAAAATTTCATCAAGCCACGCCCACTTTTCAACATCATTTTTGAATGTCAAATATCTTCTAAGTGGAACATCGTAGAGAGATGGGAGTTGTTTTATATTGATCTAAGTTGAATGTAGATTAAACATGATGTCACCAACTCATCCATAGCAACCAAATTATTTACCATAGCAACCAAATTGACACTTCTCTATCTCAGCCTAGGAAAATGCCAGAGACACCGGAGTTGGTCTAATTGACTTGTAGTCACACAGGGAACATTATATAATGTCAATGACCCCTCCATAGCAACCATACTGGTAACCATAGCAACCCAAATGACACATCTCTATCTCAGCTTTGGAAAATGATAGAGACACAGGAGTTGGTCTAAATGACTTGTAGTCACACAGGGAACATCATACAATGTCACTGACCCCTCCATAGCAACCATACTGGTTACCATAGCAACCAAATTGACACATTTCTATCTCGGCTTAGGGAAACGAGAGAGACACGGGAGTTGGTCTAAATGACTTGTAGTCACACAGGGAACATTATATAATGTCACATACCCCTCCATAGCAACCATTCTGGTTACCATAGCAACCAAATTGACACATCTCTATCTCAGCTTAGTAAAATGAGAGAGACGCGGGCGTTGGTCTAAATGACTTTTAGTCACACAAGGAACATTATATAATGTCACTGACCCCTCCATAGCAACCATAGTGGTTACCATAGCAACCAAATTGACACATCTCTATCTCAGCTTAGGAAAATGCTAGAGACACGGAGTTGGTCTAAATGACTTGTAGTCACACAGGGAACATTATATAATGTCACTGACCCCTCCATAACAACCATACTGGTTACCATAGCAACCAAATTGACACATCTCTATCTTAGCTTAGGAAAATGAGAGAGACACAGGAGTTGGTCTAAATGACTTGTTGTCACACAGGGAACATTATATAATGTCACCACTGACCCCTCCATAGCAACCATACTGGTTACTATAGCAACCAAATTGACACATCTCTCCCTCAGCTTAGGAAAGTGCTAGAGACATGGGGGTGAGTTTGTTTCAATAATTATGACCCCCGTAACAATCACCGAGGTAACTAAACCATCCATAGCAGCCATATGGTTACCATAGCAACCAAATTGGCATATCTCTATCTCAGCTTGGGAAAATGCTAGAGACACAGGGGTTGGTGTAATTTACCTGTAGTCACTCAAGGAACATTATATGATGTTAGTGACCCCTCCATAGCAACCAGACGTGTTACCATAGCAACCAAATTGACACATCTCTATCTCAGCTTAGGAAAATAAGAGAGATACGGGAGTTTATCTAAATGACTTGTAGTCACACAGGGAACATTATATGTCACTGACCCCTCCATAGCAACCGTACTGGTTACCATAGCAACCAAATTGACACATCTCTATCTCAGCTTAGGAAAATGAGAGAGACACTGGAGTGGGTCTAAATGACTTGTAGTCACACAGGGAACATTATATAATGTCACTGACTCCTCCATAGCAACCATACTGGTTACCATAGCAACCAAAATGACACATCTCTATCTCAGCTTAGGAAAATGAGGGAGACACATGAGGTGGTCTAAATGACTTGTAGTCACACAGGGAGCATTATATAATGTCACTGACTCCTCCATAGCAACCATACTGGTTACCATAGCAACCAAATTGACATATCCCTATATCAGGTTTGGAAAATGCTAGAGACATGGGGGTTGTTTTGTTTCACTCATAGTGACACTGAGAACAATCTATTATGTAAATGACCTGTCCAGAGCGACCAGACTTTTTACCACAGCAACGCAATTGCCATATCTTTATCTTAGGTTAGGAAAATGCTAGACAGAATTTCAACTTACTTATATTATACCTTTCAGCTTCCACTTTCAACTTTTGACACTTTCAACTTTCAAAAGTTTCACCTTCAGCTTCCACTTTCTATTTTTGACACTTTCAACTTTACAATGCTTCACCTTTCAACTTTATACGTTTTCAACTTTTAAAATGTTTCACCTTTCAGCCTCCACTTTCAACTTTTGATATTTTCAACTTTACAATGTTTCACCTTTCAGCTTCCACTTTCAACTTTTGACACTTTCAACCTTTGACACTTTCAACTTTCTAATATTTTAACATTCAGCTTCCACTTTCAACTTTACATATTTCAACTTCACAATGTTTCAGCTTCAGCTTTCAAATTTTGACACTTTTCAAATTACAGTGTTTCACCTTTTAGCTTCAACTTTCAACTTTTGACACTTTTAACTTTCTAATGTTTCACCGTTCAGCCAAGGAATTTCAGCAATTTGAGCATTCCCCTTTCAGCTCTCTGCATTCACACGCATTTTCCGCTAGGAAATGCACTTTCTAGTTATTAGTGTGAATGCAGAGGCATTCACACTATTGTTATCCTACGTATTTATTATTATTATTATTCTTATTCCCCCCCTTTTTCCGGAGCCTACTACTTCAGCATACTTTGCCCAAGAAACACCATTCAAACATCAAAACGTTCAGCTTTTTTTGCTCTATGTTGCTCGTATACAGCTTTTTGATATCTTTTATACTTTTTATAAAATTTAACTTTATTTAAAATATTTTTCCCATTGAAATGAATGGGAGACTCTTCAAATCTCTTTAAATCTTCAGCTTTTTTTCAAACTTCATAACTTCAGCATACTTTCAGCTAGAGCAATCATTCAAATTTTAAACAATTCAACACATTTTCAGCTTTTAAAAGCTCTTTTCAGCTTTTACATATCTTTTACAGATTTTAATAAATCACAGTTTAAGTTTAATAAAGAATTTGGATTTTTACCTAATTCTGCTCCACTCTAGCTTACACTCTAATTTTTCACATCTCAAACTTCTTCATTTATTCCTCTCTCCTAAACTAAACTTTACCCTTTATGCATAAAATTTATATTAAAGTAGTAGAGAAATTTGTCCTCTTTCCAAAGATGCAGTTGTTTTTTTCATATGACCTACGGTTTTTAAACTAGGAGGGCTAAACCTTAACGAGGGAAGCAAATTGCTCCATTGAGATCAATGCATTTCACCCAGAAAATAATGCTTGAAAGTTTTAAATTTAGGCTTTTTCTAACTCGCCATAACTAATAGAATTTTCCACATATCTTAAAATTTTTTACACCATAATCTTCATTGAGGCCTTCTGCTTCTCACAAAGAAAGAATCATCTCGATATGTCTTACGGTTCTTCTGTAATGTTTATTTGTTTGAGGCATGGTCAAAATCTGAGAAAAGTCTCCTCGATTCGAAAAGTGGCAGTTGGAGGCAGCTGTTAATCAACTAATTTGAATAACGAAATTTGATTGGCTTAGCCTTCTCATAGACTCACAATGGGCCATAAAGATGCATTGATGCCATTCATTTCAATGGGGCAATTGATTCCCATATGATCCTATTGTAAAAGTGCTTTTGTAATTGGTTCACAATGGAGATTCATAGCAACATTAAGGATGCATATAACTAATCCAGCCAATCATTGCTTATGATTTAACATAAATTCATCAAGCCACGCCCAGTTTTAACAACCATAGAGATGCATTGCTGCCATTCATTTCAATGGGGCAAATGATTCCCATATGATGCAATTGTAAAAGAGCTTTTGTAATTGGTTCACAATGGAGATTCATAGCAACATTAAGGATGCATATAACTAATCCAGCCAATCATTGCTTATAATTTAACATTAATTCATCAAGCCACGCCCACTTTTCAACATAATTTTTGAATGTCAAATATCTTCTAAGTGGAACATCGCAGAAACATGGGAGTTGTTTTATATTGATCTAGGTTGAATGTAGATTACAACATGATGTCACTAACTCATCCATAGCAACCAGATTATTTAACATAGCAACCAAACCGGACAATCTTTATCTCAGCCTAGGAAAATGCTAGAGACACGGGAGTTGGTCTAAATGACTTGTGGTAACACAGGGAACATTACATAATGTCACTGACCCCTCCATAGCAACCATACTGGTTACCATAGCAACCAAATTGACACATGTCTATCTCAGCTTAGGAAAATGAGAGAGACATGGGAGTTGGTTTAAATGACTTGTAGTCAGAAAGGGAACATTATATAATGTCACTTACCCCTCCATAGCAACCAAATAATTTACCATAGCAACCAATATGGCAAATCTCTATCTCAGCCTAGGAAAATGCTAGAGACACAGGAGTTGGTCTAATTGACTTGTAGTCACAAAGGGAACATTATATAATGTCACTGACCCCTCCATAACAACCATACTGGTTACCATAGCAACCAACTTGACACATCTCTATCTCATCCTAGGAAAATGAGAGAGACATGGGAGTTGGTCTAAATGACTTGTAGTCAAACAGGGAACATTACATATTGTCACTGACCCCTTCATAGCAACCATACTGGTTACCATAGCAACCCAATTGACACATCTCTATCTCAGCTTAGGAAAATTCTAGAGACATGGGGGTGAGTTTGTTTCACTAATGGCGACCCCGGAAACATTAATTGAGGTAGCAGACCCCTCCATAGCAGCCATACTGGTTTCCATAGCAACCCAATTGACACATTTCTATCTCAGCTTAGAAAAATGCTAGAGACACAGGAGTTGCTTTAATTGACTTGTAATCACACAGGGAACATTATATTATGTCCCTGACCCCTTCATAGCAACCATACTGGTTACCATAGCAACCCAATTGACACATCTCTCCCTCAGCTTAGGAAAGTGCTAGAGACATGGGGGTGAGTTTGTTTCAAAATTTGTGACCCCGGTAACAATCACTGAGGTAACTAAACCCTCCATAGCAACCAAATGGTTACCATAGCAACCAAATTGACATATCTCTATCTCAGCTTAGAAAAATGCTAGGGACACAGGGTTTGGTTTGTTTCACTCATAGTGACACATGAAACATTATATGATGTCAATGACCCCTCCATAGCAACAATACTGGTTACCATAGCAACCCAGTTGGCACATCTTTTTCTCAGCTTAGGAAAATGCTAGAGACACAGGGGTTGTTGTAATTTACCTGTAGTCACTCAAGGAACATTATATGATGTTACTGACCCCTCCATAGCAACCAGACGTGTTACCATAGCAACCCAATTGACATATCTCTAACTCAGCTTAGCGAAGTGCAAGAGACATGAGGGTAGGTTTAATATTTCGTAGTCACACAGATAACAATATATTATGTCTGTGACCCCTCCATAGCAACCCTACTTATTACCATAGCAACCGAATTGATTGACATTTTCAACTTTACAATGTGTCACATTTGTTTTTAAGTTTCACGTTTCAGCTTCCACTTTCAAATTTGACAATTTTAACTTTCTAATGTTTTACCTTTCAGCTTCCACTATTAATTTGACACTTTTTACTTTCTAATGTTTCACATTTCAGCTTCCACTTTCAACTTATGACACTTTTTCAGCTGTCTAATATTTTACCCTTCAGCTTCCACTTTCAACTTTGCATATTTCAACTTTACAATGTTTCAGCTTCAGCTTTCAACTTTTGACATTTTCAACTTTATAATGTTTCACCTTTTAGCTTCAACTTTCAACTTTTGACACTTTAACTTTCTAATTTTTTACCTTTCAGCTCACACTTTTTATTTTCAACACTTTCAACTTTCTAATGTTTCAACCTTCAGCTTCCACTTTCAACTTTTTATATTTCAACTTTACAGCGTTTCAGCTTCAGCTTTCAACTTTTGACACTTTTAACTTTCTAATGTTTCACGGTTTAGCCAAGGAATTCAGCAATTTTAGGCATTCTCTTTCAGCTCTCTGCATTCACACGCATTTTCCGCTAGGAAATGCACTCTCTAGTTATTAGTGTGAATGCAGAGGCATTCACACTATTGTTATCCTACGTATTTATTATTATTATTTTTATTGTTCTCCCACTTTTCGACGGCTAACTACTTCCCCATATTTTAAGCTAGAAACACCATTCAAACATCAAAATGTTCAGCTTCTTTTGGACTAGACTGCTCGTATATTTCTTATTAAAATGTTTTATACTTTTTATAAAATTCAACTTTATTTAAAATATTTTTTTTTTTTTTTTTGAATGGGAAACACTTCAAATCTCTTTTAATCTTCAGCTTTTTTTCAACCTTCATAACTTCAGCATACTTTCAGCTAGAGCAATCATTCAAATTTTTAACAATTCCACACATTTTCAGCTTTTAAAATATGTTTTCAGCTTTTTCATATCTTTTACAGATTTTTATAAATCACAGTTTAAGTTTAATGAAGAATTTGGATTTTGACATAATTCTGCTTCACTCTAGCTTCCACTCTAATTTTTCACATCTCAAACTTCTTTATCAATTCCTCTCTCCTAAACTAAACTTTACCCTTTATGCACAAAATTTATATCAAAGTAGTAGAGAAATTTGTCCTCTTTCCAAAGATGCAGTTGTTTTTTTCATAAGACCTACGGTTTTTAAACTAGGAGGGCTAAACCTTAACGAGGGAAGAAAATTGCTCCATTAAGAGTCAATGCATTTCACCCAGAAAAAAATGCTTGAAGGTTTTAAATTAAGGCTTTTTCTAACTCGCCATAACTAATAGAATTTTCCACATATCTTAAAAAAATTTACACCATAATCTTCATTGAGGCCTTCTGCTTCTCACAAAGAAAGAATCATCTTGATATGTCTCACGGTTCTTCTGTAATGTTTATTTGTTTGAGGCATGGTCAACATCTGAGAAATGTCTCCTCGATTCAAAAAGTGGCAGTTGGAGGCAGCTGTTAATCAACTAATTTGAATAACGAAATTTGATTGGCTTAGCCTTCTCATAGACTCACAATGGGCCATAGAGATGCATTGCTCCCATTCATTTCAATAAGGCAATTGATTCCCATACGATCCTATTGTAAAATAGCTTTTGTAATTGGTTCACAATGGAGAGTCATAGCAACATTGAGGATGCATATAACTAATCCAGCCAATCATTGCTTATGATTTAACATAAATTCATGAAGCCACGCCCACTTTTCAACATCATTTTTGAATGTCAAATATCTTCTAAGTGGAACATCGTAGAACCATGGGAGTTGTTTTATATTGATCTAAGTTGAATGTAGATTACAACATGATGTCACCAACTCATCCATAGCAACCAGATTAATTTCCATAGCAACCCAATTGACACATCTCTATCTCAGCCCAGGAAAATGCTAGAGACACAGGAGTTGGTCTAATTGACTTATAGTCACATGGGGAACATTATATAATGTCAATGAACCCTCCATAGCTACCATAATGGTTACCATAGCAACCCGATTGACACATCTCTATCTCAGCTTAGGAAAATGCTAGAGACATGGGGGTGAGTTTGTTTCACTAATAGCGACCCCGGAAACATTCATTGAGGTACCTGACCTTCCATAGCAACCATACTGGTTACCATAGCAACCAAATTGACACATCTCTATCTCAGCTTTGGAAAACGACAGAGACACAGGAGTTGGTCTAAATGACTTGTAGTAACACAGGGAACACTATATAATGTCACTGACCCCTCCATAGCAACCATACTGGTTACCATAGCAACCAAATCGACACATCTCTAGCTCAGCTTAGATAAATGCTAGAGACACGGGAGTTGGTCTAAATGACTTGTAGTAACACAGGGAACACTATATAATGTCGCTGACCCCTGCATAGCAACCATACTGGTTACCATAGCAACCAAATTGACACATCTCTATCTCAGCTTAGGAAAATAAGAGAGATACGGGAGTTTATCTTAATGACTTGTAGTCACACAGGGAACATTATATAATGCCACTGACCCCTCCATAGCAACCATACTGGTTACCATAGCAACCGAATTGAGACATCTCTATTTCTGCTTTGGAAAATGAGAGAGACAGGGGAGGTGGTCTAAATGACTTGTAGTAACACAGGGAACATTATATAATGTCACTGACCCCTCCATAGCAACCATACTGGTTACCATAGCAACCAAATTGACACATCTCTATCTCAGCTTAGGAAAATGAGGGAGACACGGGAGTTGGTCTAAATGACTTGTAGTCACACAGGGAACATTATATAATGTCACTGACTCCTACATAACAACCATACTGGTTACCATAGCAACCAAAATGACACATCTCTATCTCAGCCTAGTAAAAAGAGAGAGACACGGGAATGGGTCTAAATGACTTGTAGTCACACAGGGAACATTATATAATGTCACTGACTCCTCCATAACAACCATACTGGTTACCATAGCAACCAAAATGACACATCTCTATCTCAGCTTAGGAAAATGAGAGAGACACGGGAGTTGGTCTAAATGACTTGTAGTCACACAGAGAACATTATATAATGTCACTGACCCCTCCATAGCAACCATACTGGTTACCATAGCAACCAAATTGGCATATCCCTATAACAGCTTTGGAAAATGCTAGAGAAATGGGGGTTGTTTTGTTTCACTCATAGTGACGCTGGGAACAATCTATTATGTAAATGACCTGTCCAGAGCGACCAGACTTTTTACCACAGCAACGCAATTGCCATATCTTTATCTTAGGTTAGGAAAATGTAGACAGAATTTCAACTTACTTATATTATACCTTTCAGCTTCCACTTTCAACTTTTGACACTTTCAACTTTCAAAAGTTTCACCTTCAACTTCCACTTTCTATTTTTAACACTTTCAACTTTACAATGCTTCAACTTTAAACTTTATACGTTTTCAACTTTAGAATGTTTCACCTTTCAGCCTCCACTTTCAACTTTTGATATTTTCAACTTTTCAAAGTTTCACCTTTCAGCTTCCACTTTCAACTTTTGACACTTTCAACTTTCTAATATTTTAACATTCACCTTCCACTTTCAACTTTACATATTTCAACTTTACAATGTTTCAGCTTCAGCTTTCAAATTTTGACACTTTTCAAATTACAGTGTTTCACATTTTAGCTTCACACTTAACTTTCTAATGTTTCTTTTGACACTTAACTTTCTAATGTTTCACCGTTCAGCCAAGGAATTCAGCAATTTTAAGCATTCTCTTTCAGCTCTCTGCATTCACACGCATTTTCCGCTAGGAAATGCACTTTCTAGTTAGTGTGAATGCAGAGGCATTCACACTATTGTTATCCTACGTATTTATTAGTGTGAATGCAGAGGCATTCACACTATTGTTATCCTACGTATTTATTATTAGTGTGAATGCAGAGGCATTCACACTATTGTTATCCTACGTATTTATTATTATTTTTTTTATTCTTATTCCCCCCCCTTTTTCCGGAGCCTACTACTTCAGCATACTTTGCACTAGAAACACCATTCAAGCGTCAAAACGTACAGCTTTTTTTGCTCTATGTTGCTTGTATACAGCTTTTTGATATCTTTTATACTTTTTATAAAATTTAACTTTATTTAAAATATTTTTCCCATTGAAATGAATGGGAAACACTTCAAATCTCTTTTAAATCTTCAGCTTTTTTCAACCTTCATAACTTCAGCATACTTTCAGCTAGAGCAATCATTCAACTTTTAAACAATTCAACACATTTTCAGCTTTTAAAATATGTTTTCAGCTTTTTAATATCTTTTACAGATTTTTATTAATCACAGTTTAAGTTTAATGAAGAATTTGGATTTTGACCTAATTCTGCTCCACTCTAGCTTCCACTCTAATTTTCACATCTCAAACTTCTTCATCTTTTCCTCTCTCCTAAACTAAACTTTACCCTTTATGCACAAAATTTATATTAAAGTAGTAGAGAAATTTGTCCTCTTTCCAAAGATGCAGTTGTTTCTTTCATATGACCTACGGTTTTTAAACTAGGAAGGCTAAACCTTAACGAGGGAAGCAAATTGCTCCATTGAGATCAATGCATTTCACCCAGAAAATAATGCTTGAATGTTTGAAATTAAGGCATTTTCTAACTCGCCATAACTAATAGAATTTTCCACATATCTAAAAAAAATTACACCATAATCTTCATTCAGGCCTTCTGCTTCTCACAAAGAAAGAATCATCTCGATATGTTATACGGTTCTTCTGTAATGTTTATTTGTTTGAGGCATGGTCAAAATCTGAGAAATGTCTCCTCGATTCGAAAAGTGGCAGTTGGAGGCAGCTGACTAATTACCTTAACTAATTTAAATACCGAAATTTGATTGGCTTAGGCTTCCCATAGACTCACAATGGGCCATAGAGATGCATTGCTGCCATTCATTTCAATGGGGCAATTGATTCCCATATGATCCTTTTGTAAAAGCGCTTTTGTAAGTGGTTCACAATGGAGATTCAAAGCAACATTAAGGATACATATAACTAATCCAGCCAATCATTGCTTATGATTTAACATAAATTCATCAAGCCACGCCCACTTTTCAACATTATTTTTGAATGTCAAATATCTTCTAAGTGGAACATCGTAGAAACATGGGAGTTGTTTTATATTGATCTAAGTTGAATGTAGATTACAACATGATGTCACCAAATCATCCATAGCAACCAGATTAATTTCCATAGCAACCCAATTGACACATCTCTATCTCAGCCCAGGAAAATGCTAGAGACACAGGAGTTGGTCTAATTTACTTATAGTCACACAGGGAACATTATATAATGTCAATGACCCCTCCATAGCAACCATAATGGTTACCATAGCAACCTGGTTGACACATCTCTATCTCAGCTTAGGAAAATGCTAGAGACATGGGGGTGAGTTTGTTTCACTAATAGCGACCCGGGAACATTCATTGAGGTACCTGACCCTCCATAGCAACCATACTGGTTACCATAGCAACCCAGTTGACACATCTCTATCTCAGCTTTGGAAAATGACAGAGACACAGGGGTTGGTCTAAATGACTTGTAGTCACACAAGGAACATCATATAATGTCACTGGCCCCTCCATAGCAACCATACTGGTTACCATAGCAACCAAATTGACACATCTCTATCTCAGCTTAGGAAAATGAGAGAGACATGGGAGTTGGTTTAAATGACTTGTAGTCAGAAAGGGAACATTATATAATGTCACTTACCCCTTCATAGCAACCAAATAATTTACCATAGCAACCAATATGGCAAATCTCTATCTCAGCCTAGGAAAATGCTAGAGACACAGGAGTTGGTCTAATTGACTTGTAGTCAAACAGGGAACCTTATATAATGTCAATGACCCCTCCATAGCAACCATGCTGGTTACCATAGCAACCCAATTGACACATCTCTATCTCAGCTTAGGAAAATGCTAGAGACATGGGGGTGAGTTTGTTTTACTAATATCGACCCCGGGAACATTCATTGAGGTACCTGACACTCCATAGCAACCATACTGGTTACCATAGCAACCAAATTGACACATCTCTATCTCAGTTTAGGAAAATGAGAGAGACACGGGAGTTAGTTCAAATGACTTGTAGTAACACAGGGAACACTATATAGTGTCACTGACCCCTCCATAGCAACCATACTGGTTACCATAGCAACCAAATTGACACATCTCTATCTCAGCTTAGGTAAATAAGAGAGACACGGGAGTTTATCTGAATGACTTGTAGTCACACAGGGAACATTATATAATGTCACTGACCCCTTCATAGCAACCATACTGGTTACCATAGCAACCAAATTGACATCTCTCCCTCAGCTTAGGAAAGTGCTAGAGACATGGGGGTGAGTTTGTTTCAATAATTGTGACCCCGGTAACAATCACTGAGGTAACTAAACCCTCCATAGCAATCAAATGATTACCATAGCAACCAAATTGACATATCTCTATCTCAGCTTAGAAAAATGCTAGGGACACAGGGTTTGGTTTGTTTCAATCATAGTGACACATGAAACATTATATGATGTCAATGACCCCTCCATAGCAACAATACTGGTTACCATGGCAACCCAGTTGGCACATCTTTTTCTCAGCTTAGGAAAATGCTAGAGACACAAGGGTTGTTGTAATTTACCTGTAGTCACTCAAGGAACATTATATGATGTTACTGACCCCTCCATAGCAACCAGACGTGTTACCATAGCAACCCAATTGACATATCTCTAACTCAGCTTAGCGAAGTGCAAGAGACATGGGGGTAGGTTTAATTTTTCGTAGTCACACAGATAACAATATATTATGTCTGTGACCCCTCCATAGAAACCCTACTTATTACCATAGCAACCGAATTGATTGACATTTTCAACTTTACAATGTGTCACATTTGTTTTTAAGTTTCACGTTTCAGCTTCCACTTTCAAATTTGACAATTTTAACTTTCTAATGTTTTGCCTTTCAGCTTCCACTATTAATTTGACACTTTTTACTTTCTAATGTTTCACATTTCAGCTTCCACTTTCAAATTATGACACTTTCAACTTTTGACACTTTTCAGCTGTCTAATATTTTACCCTGCAGCTTCCACTTTCAACTTTACATATTTCAACTTTACAATGTTTCAGCTTCAGCTTTCAACTTTTGACATTTTCAACTTTATAATGTTTCACCTTTTAGCTTCAACTTTTGACACTTTATTTTTATAATGTTTTACCTTTCAGCTCACACTTTTTATTTTCAACACTTTCAACTTTCTAATGTTTCAACCTTCAGCTTCCGCTTTCAACTTTTTATATTTCAACTTTA
>SRMA01024357.1:0-34327 GCA_007224835.1 Danionella cerebrum
GGGGGACGGAGCCCCGGCGCTTACCCAGGGACCAGTCATCCAGCCGCGACGGCGCTGAGCTAGAGGGCGCAGGCACCTCAAGCCCAATTGCGACCGCGGCTCTGGAGAGCACCGCGTGAGCATCGAGCTCCGGCTCGGCCGAGACCCCGGAGGGTGGCAGCGCTGAGCTGGAAGAACTCGAAGATCGTGCCCCTTCCGATGCGGCGATAGATAGCAGATCGTCATCAGGATCACACGAGGGGCCGGGTAACGCCGAAGCGCTCTCCGACTCATTCGCGGACCAGACGGGGAGCACGCTCGGCATTTGGGGGTGGTGCGAGGAGTCACCTGACACCGTTCGACCCAAAACATCCGGGGAGAAAACAGCCGGCTCACTCCGGTTCGTAGGAGCGCCAAGAGCCGAAGCTCCGGCGTCCTCTTCCTCGAAGAAAGACCGTCTGTATCTCAGCGTGCGGCCCGGCAGAGCGTTGCAGTGCACACACTCTCGCCTCACAAACGCTGCGCAGGCGTGTTGGAAGCCCAAACACTCCACACAGCGCTCATGACCGTCTTTCGACGAGATAAATCCACCGCAGTTAGGAGTAATGCACGTTTTGCTCATCGTGTCGTGAAAAACGGACAGGATTATGAGAAAACGGCTGAAACACTGGACAGGCTTGCCTGAGAAGATCTTCGAGGTGCTGGCGTTGGTGGCGTGCTATTCTGGGCTAGCAGAGGTCTACACCAAATATGCCAAGAGGTAAGCAACCTACTGATCTTTCAAGCGAGAGAAAAAGAGCGTCAAAGTTCAGGAGAGAGAGTCTCACTCAGTCAGCTCCGAAGGAAAATTGCATACTGAGGCTTAGGCATGCCCGGCTTTATACCCGGCTGATTGCTAATCAATCACCTATGCCTGCAAATTAATTTGCCCGTTGATATGTTCGTCAGTCGCTCTCACGGTGATTCGCTCCCATTCAGTCGGTCTAATACCGACTAACGTCTCCGGGACCGACTGAAAGGGAACACCATTCAAACAACAAAACGTTCAGCTTCTTTTGGAATAGGTTGCTTTTACTTTTTCTTTATCAAAATGTTTTGTACATTTTGTAAAATTTTACTTTAATTAAAATATTTTTTCCATTGAAATTAATTGGGAGATTCTTCAAATCTCTTTAAAACTTCAGCTTATTTCAACCTTTACTACTTCAGTATAATTTCAGCTAGAGAAACCAGTAAAGCGTTAAACAAATCTACAGACTTTCAGCTATTAACTGTCTTTTCAGCTTTTTTATATCTTTTACAGATTTTTATAAATCACAGTTTATGTTTTATAAAGTTTTGAGACTTTTGTTGTCACAGTGCTACACTCTAGACAAGCTCTTATTTTGCCAACCTCAAACTTAATATTTTCCTCTCTTCTATACTAAACTTTTACCTCTATGCACAAAAATTATAATAAAGCAGTAGAGAAATATGTCCTTTATTTCATGATGCAGTTGTTATTTTGATACAACCTATGGTTTTTAAACCAGGAGGACTTAAACCACAGAGATGGAAGATCTCTGGAAGATGTTTGAAAAAAATAAACAAAGGCTTTTTCTAACTCGCCATGAATCCACATACCATTAAAAAATGTACACCATCTTCATTAAATCATTCTGCTTCTCACAAAGAAAGAATCATCATGATATGTCTTGTGGTTCTTCTATAATTTTTAGCTGTTTGAGGCATGTTTTTTGAAAAAATCTGCGAAATATATAATTTATTAAAAATACTGACAGTTGGTCCAGCTGCCCTTGCAGTCGAGCCGGTCTCTTCAGTCAATGCGGAAAGCGAGTTTTACAGCCTTTACTTTCTGGTACCCAAAAAAACAGGCGGGCGGCGACCAATCCTGGACCTGAGACGTACGAATTTTGGCCTGGCCAAGCTCCGATTCAAGATGTTGACGGTCCGCAGCATTCTGCTGTGCGTTCATCCTGGGGATTGGTTCGCTACAATAGACCTGAAGGACGCGTACTTTCAGGTGACTATGGTGCGGCGACACAAACCCTTTCTAAGGTTCTGTTTAAAAGGCAGAGCCTACCAGTATTGGGTCCTGCCCTTCGGCCTTGCCCTCTCCCCGTGCACCTTCTGGAAGGTTGTCCAAGCTGCTCTCGCCCCACTACGCCGGGGAGGTATCCGTATCCTGGACAACCTGGATGACTGGGAGCTTCTAACTCCGTCCAGGAGCCAGTTGATCACCCAGAGGGATATGGTCTCGGCACACATCAGTCGCCTGGGGTTTCAGGTCAACTTGAAAAAAAGACTCATCTGATTCTAGGGCAAGAGACTGTTTTTTTCGATGTGGAGTTGAACTCTGAGAACATGACGGACGGTCCCACTGAAGATAATTCAGAGGTTCCTGGGGTATATGGCAGCTGCAGCCTCTGGAATTTCCTTGTTGTCCACTCTAGAAACGGCATAATCTCCACGGACGGTCCCACTGAAGATGGCAGCTGCAGCCGCGGGAATTTTGCTTGGGCTCCTGCATATGCGGCCGTTCTAGCTATGGCTTCGTTCTCGAGTTCCAGGTTGGGCATGGCACAGAGGACAGTTACTGTTGTCAATGACACCGCGCTGTCTCTCGTCCCTGGAAGTCTGGTGGTCCGTGGCCTTCCTTCGCTCCGGGGGGTCCCCTTGGGTGGAGGAGTCAATGACATAATATAAAGTTACCCATGTCAATACGAGTAAAACAAAGCAACCCCCATGTCTCTAAATTGAGATTATGCCAATTTGTTTGCTTTACAATCTCTTTGCTTTGGAGGAGTCAGTGACATCATGTTGTAATTAGAGTTGTTCCATTTCCGATACCAGTATCGAAAATGCTGGCATCGGTATCGGCGAGTATTTGAGTCCATGTACTGATCCGATACCATTTTCATAAACATAACCTAGTTATGCCCGCTAGCTTTGCTTATCGCTGCAAGGCGGTAATCAATTCTTCTTCGCTGGCGCTGCTCAGAATGTAAACACAGGAAGTTGTGTCGTGTTGCCACAAGCAACCAAGGAGAAGGAAAAGCCGCGCCAGACGCAACAAACATTGGAAGCTTTATTCAAACAAAGAGAAAAGTTTACACAAGACAGCCAATGAGCAATAAAGATAACCAACAGGATTATCGAGTAAATTGAACATTTGTAGCCCCGGTACAGTTTGGCTGGTCGCAAATATATCTCGGAAACAGCGCTCCTTAAGCTATATGAGACAGTGCGTGAACACATTTCATGTAAACTAAAGGACTACTCACATCTGGAGCTGCGACTCGTATCCCGTGGTATTTACTGAGTTTAACAGCATGCTGGGTGTTTTACTCTTCAAAGTGCAGTGCTGTAGGCTAACGAGTTTCGCGGCTCGCACGCGTCCATAGCTGAACCAATCGAGGGTATGCTTGTGAAGTGGAATATTTCCTGTGTTCATATTATTTTGCAAGCAACATGAAAAAAGCCATGAAAAACAGATTAGCTCCTCCACCTCTTCCGTAGCAGAAGTGATCCCCTCAGGTACAGTTCTAAAACGGCTACTTGCTCGGGAGAGCCAGGAGGACACTGGTATAAAAACAATGAAAAACACTCTTCTTGAGGCCGTCAAGAAACGATTCGCAACCATCGAGGAAGAGCCCTTGTATTATGCAGTTGTAACTCTCTTGTATCCACATTTCAAAGATAGGGTATGTCTAATATTACATTTTTTTTCATATCGATATTGATTATTGTCATTGCCATATTGAGTATGTCTGAAGCACAGCATAAAATAATTTATTTTAATTTATAAAATGTCAATTAATACAGGGCTAGTAGTATCTACAGCTGTATATACAGATACACACCCAGATATCGGATCGGTACTCGGTATCGGCCGATACCCTGGGCACAAGTATCGGTATCGGGAGGGGAAAAATGGTATCGGAACATCTTTAGTTGTAATGATGTTTCCACTTAGATCAATTTAAAACAACTTCCATGTCTACGATGTTCCGTTTTGCATATATTTGACATAGAAAATTATGTTGCAGAGGGGGTGTGGCTTAATGAATTTACGTTAAATTATAAGCAATGATTGGCTGTATTAGTCTATAACTTTGTCAACCAATTACAGAAGCCCTTTTACAACAGGATCTTATGGGATTTAATGGCCCCATAGAAATAAATGGGAGCAATGCCTTTCAATGTATACCCTTGACCTCATTACAAAGATCAATAACAACTAGACCAACTGTCAGTTTTTGAGCAGATGAAACATTTCTCAAAAGCATGCCTCAAACAATTAAAGATTAAAGATTACCATAAGACATATAAAGATGATTATTTCTTTGTCAGAAGCAGAAGGCTTCAATGAAGAGACTGGTCATTTTTTAGTAGCTTGAGGCGTCTAGGAGTAATTGCGCTCAGAGGAGGAAGAGTTTTAAAAGTAACAACATTAAACTTTATGTTGGCACGAAAAAGCCAGCCTATTACAGTTTCAATACTCTTTTTAAATCAGTTTAAAGATGGACACATATGGGGCGTGGGTTTCCCCTCGGGTATGGGTTAGTTCTGGGCACACGTGATCAGCGGTTCCTAGATGTGTGGGTGGGTGTCTGAGAACGCATGTGTGCGTGCGTGGGTGAATGTGTTTGTGTGGGCGGGTGGGTGAATGTGTATGTGAGTGTGGGTGTGTGTATGTGTGAGCGTGTTTGGGTGAGTATGGATGTGTATGATCGATGAGTTCTGGAGGGGGGGCAGTTGTTGCCTGGTTGCCCCTTGGTGGTTCTCTCATAGCCCCTGGGACGGGGACTGGGCTGCTCCTGGATGGACAAACGGACAGCACATCGTTGGAGCCAGTCAGGGACCTGGTTCATACATGACACTGCATCAGGTCCCGGTACGTTTTTTCACCCACATATGTAGGAACCTAGTGCATCCGGCAACTGGTCGTGTCGACTAGGAGGGAGGGGGTGGACTGACCTGTAGCTCCTGGCTGCATGTAGGGCCTGGTCCGTCAGAGCTCACATTACACCTGGGTCACAGAAGACTAGAGATGAACCATGGGACATCGGGCTGCTTGTTAGGTGCTTATTGATTAGGTCCTAGGCACTTTGTACAACGTTCACTTATTTATTTAATGTCTGTGTGTCTCCGTTCAATGCATATCAGGTCATTATGTGACTCATACGTTTCTGTCCACTCCCCATCTGTGATCTCTCATATGTATTATATATTATTTTATATGGCCTCCCATGTATTATATTTGTATTATAAATGACCTCGTTGTAATCCCGCATAGTTCATTAACTGTATATGTACACTGAAAAAAGTGCACAAGTCATTACTCTCAATACGTTTTTATACTTGATTGTTGTAAAACATTTAATTTTTTTGTCTAGCCATCATTGGTAAGTAAAAAAATTAGTTTGATCCAAATTAAAAGTATGTCATGTTACTGTAAAGTAAAACATTTCTTTACATTAAATTAAATATATTGGTTTGCATATATTTAATGCGTCTCAACGTTCCTCGTTCCGCCATCTTGTTACACAGCATGGAGCAACTAGGACAATTAAAACGGCAAGAAAATTGGTAAGTAATATTAAAGGCTTATTATTAACATCATACATATATGATTTAACAAAATATAATGTTTTACATACAGTTACCGTAGTATTACTAATTTGCCATCAGCGAGCATATACTTAACGTTAATACGTTAGATGGTGCCCCTTATATAAAGTAATGCATGCGCACTTCAGACACTTTCTATAGATTTAATGTTGTTCTTAAGCTTTACCCTTACGAAGATTTGTTATGAAGCACCTGTTTGCAAGGTATTCAATTGATCATATTGAACAAATCTTAGGTCAGACTCGGTAAGAATGAAACATGTCGGGGAATTATTTTAGTTGCCTATCTTAGGTTTTTTTTAACTGGAACATTTTCGTGTTTCGAGTCATTTTCATCTTGTACTGCATGAGTGTAATCAGTAGTGAGAGCAGAGAGCAGGTGGAGGAAAACCTAGAAAGTTGGAGGTCAGCTCTAGAAAGAAGAGGAATGAAAGTCAGTCGCAGCAAGACAGAATACATGTGTTTGAACGAGAGGGAGGGAAATAGATCAGTGAGGTTACAGGGGGCTGAGGTCAAGAAGGTGCAGGAGTTTAGGTATTTGGGGTCAACAGTCCAGTGTGACGGGGAGTGTGGAAAAGAGGTGAAGAGACGAGTGCAGGCAGGTTGGAGTGGGTGGAGAAAAGTGTCAGGGGTGTTGTGTGACAGAAGAGTGTCAGCAAGAATCAAAGGAAAGGTGTACAGAACAGTAGTGAGACCAGCTATGATGTATGGGTTGGAGACTGTGGCAGTGAGGAAGAGACAGAGGCAGAGATGGAAGTAGCAGAGATGAGGATGTTGAGGTTCAGTTTAGGAGTGACGAGGATGGACAAGATTAGGAACGAGCACATCAGAGGGACAGCTCAGGTTGGTTGTTTTGGAGACAAAGTCAGAGAGGCCAGGTTGAGATGGTTTGGACATGTGCAGAGGAGGGATAGTGGTTATATTGGTAGAAGGATGTTGGAGATGGAGATGCCAGGCAAGAGGTCAAGAGGAAGACCAAAGAGGAGATATATGGATGTGCTGAAAGAGGGCATGAAGGTAGTTGGTGCAAGAGTAGAGGATACTGAGGACAGAGTTAGGTGGAAAAGGATGATTCGCTGTGGCGACCCCTAAACTGGGAACAGCCGAAAGTAAAAGAAGAAGACTGCATGAGTGTAATCAATTGTATTTCTTGCTCTTAGTGCATGGTATGCTTATGGGGAGTGTCATGTGATAAACAAAAGACTCAAAGATGATTCATTAATTTTGCTGAATCAGACGTCCCAGTCCCTAAAATGATCCGCCATTCTCATTGTTATCTAAGATTGTGCCATTCTTATTGGCTCCTTTTTCATTATCAATCAAAAAGACCCTAAAAATGCTTTGATTGTAGTCATACAAATAAGTGTTATAAACAATATATTTCTCTTTGTCCTGTGCAGGATGGGGTCCCGAACAACAATTCGGACAGGTTAAGAATAGCTCAGTTACCAAAAAAAAAAAAAAAAAACATAAGTATTTGCACTTTTTAATTTTTGCTCTGTAAGGTCAGTTTTGTTGTTTCTTCTCTCCAATGCTCTCCCTCACCATAGTAATTCAATGTGGAAATGTAAAGATATTGTTGTCTCCAAACAAATCATTTTACCTAGGGGTTTTATTATTATTACAGCCGGCTCACAAACTGCAACAAAAGAGGAGCACAGACGCACTTTAAACCAAAGAATATTTATTTGTATAAATAAAATAAAGAAAATAGGCCTAATTAAATGAGATAAAGGAAGATAAGCCTGTCGAAGGCCAGGCGATGAAACCGCATTCCCTGGCCCATCGTTACACGCTGCCACCGGGAACGCCAGGTATACTGTGGAATCAAATCCCGGCCAGACCTCGACACACTGCCTGGAGAATGATGCTTCCGCTCAGATCATTTGGCACCTTCCTATGTTGTCCCCAAATGACCGTCAGGTGCATCAGCCACTCCCCTTCAGCTGGCACCTATAGGATGATCAATTTGACACCCCGGACGTGACGACACCGTGCAGCCACTAACCTGGGACGGCACAGTATGTATTGTTTTTGCAAATGTCTTCGGTGCCATAATTATACCTTTTGTTGTTTAATGCTTTGTGTGTATACATATTTATTTTAACTAGTTTTGTGAAATTAAACGAATTTTGGTTTAAAAGTTTATTTTCTGTTTCTTTTTCTTACAGATTAACGCAGAATTTTTTCACATCACAACCTCACCATTACAATCCAGATGTATTCTTTGGACAGAAATTTCTCCAGGTTATTAGCAGCAAAGGAGGAGTCCTCCGTGAAAAAAACTAAGGACACTTTTAAAGCTATGGATCAGGTATTGTGTGCATCCAAAAACATTGCTTTATCAATCAAGTTAGTAGTGTTTCAGTCTAATGAAAACAATATATCTTGAACATTTTGTATAGTCTGGATATCTGACGAGAGTGCCTGCCAATGTTCCTGATCATACCTTAGTGAAGATGCAAGCTGTCTGGTCAAAGAAAACCAGGTAATTTAGACAATGCGCATACCAGGTAAAAGACGATGTGGGCATGTACGGTAGTCACATCGCGGAACATTCGATGTGAGGGGTAGAAGCCCATGGTGTTTAACAGAACGGTAGCATCATGTAGCAAAACACAAGTTTGTTGTATGGCTTGTTGCTGGGGTGACATGTATGTTCCGCGTGCCTCCACTGTGGTTGTGAGCGGTGAGCAGCGGCACAGGAACCATTAACTACTAAAAATGCGCGATGAAGAGGTGCGCGACTTTGCCAGTGTGACACCTCATAGAGCAGGGGTGTCAAACTCAGTTCCTGGAGGGCCACAGCCCTGCACAGTTTAGCTCCAACCTCAACTAAACACACCTGATGCAGCTCGTTAGGTCCTTCAGGCCTGCATAGAGGATGACATTTGTCGGGATTTCCCGAGGGTCTCGTGATTCCAGTGGGATTCCTGTGGGATGGGATAAACTTTTGTTGGTAATCTCGTGATCGGGATGGGACGGGAATAAAAATCAACGGGAGCAGGAACACTATTAATAGATTACTACTGTGTTGAGCAATCCAAACGAGATGCGCCGATTTTTCTGTAAAGCGCAACAAAACACGAAAGTTCAAAGAGCAAGTTTTTTTTCTGGGTCGGCAACAGAAGATAACCCTTTAACACTGAATCTGTCGCCGGCAACAAACTGAGAGAAACATACCTTTCGCCAGGAGCTCCGGAGAGCAGTGACAGATGAGTGATTGATTGCCTGTGATCACTTTAGCAACAGTTTAGCGGAGATTTCTCTGTAAATATAATATTTATACTCTATATAATAATATAACCATTGTCTTAGTAGAAGTAATAGATTTATTAGTGATTCTTCTTCCGCGCACGTGTGTCTTATTTTCCTTATTTCCTCGTATACTTCCGTCGTTTTTGGCACAGTCTAAACGTCGTGTTAGATTCCAGTGCCAAAACACTTGTAAATAGTGAAAGAAGATGTTTATATCATCATCGAGAGCCCTGTGAGTTTTGTGAAATTTTCAATCACAGTCATATGTAATAAAAGTTTTTATACACAGGGTTTATTCCAAACAATGTTTTTTCAACATATAGTGTCATTTTTGATTATATATTATAGAAATTGACGTTTTATAATATTGCTTTTAAAACTGCTAATGCTCTTGATTCCAACAACATATTGCTTTATTTATTAATTTTTATCTTTTGCTAATTTTTGTATATAAACACAAGGGTTTCTTTTGGACAAATTTAATCTGATGTAATATATTTATAGAGATTTTTTTCTGATGAAGGGGAAACCTCTTGTGGCAAGGTTGGGTTCTGTCTTCAGCTGGACAGGAACTACTCTACTATATTCCACAACAGTAAAAAAAAAACAAACCCGGACATTTGTAAATAAAATAATCTGTAAAAGCCCTATTCAAACTAAACTTTTTGAGTTGATGCACAATAGGTTGAGTTTTTTTTTTTTTTGCAATAAAATATTAAGTGACCTTTTTGTCACTTGTAATGAAGCTTGCTTATTAGTGAAATTATTAATATGTAATTATTGACTTTAGCCTGGATTGATGGCTCTCAATATCGCAATATATATCGTTTGGAATTCCAATATCGTTCAGCCCTAATGCCAACTGCTGAAATTTTCTCCACGCCATGTCTTAAAAGTTTTATTTTACTACCAACTCAACATTTCCCCACGTTTTACTCACCTTCAAACCATCCTGACTAAATATAGTTTTATTTTTGAATAATACAGGCAAGGTTATAATCCCAAACATCATTTTACTTCCAGTAGTATGAGTGAAAATGTAATTTAATTGAAGATTTAGACGTATTGCTTATTTGAAGTACTTGTGTAATAATTAACACATCAGCCTGTGTGGCCTTCTTCATCAAATATGTTGTTGAAGAAATTGTTGCCTTTGAAACACAAATGTTAAGTTTATTGCTCATCCCAACTGCGTCTTAAGGTTTTTTTTTCCCTTCATTAGATCTAGTCTAGCTATTTTTAAGTGAAAGCACCATGGCCTGTCAGTCATATGTTTGCAGTGCCATTAAAAACTAAATAACCACCATTAAAAACTAAATAGAATATGCATAGGAACATCTAAATTAAACCATGTCTCCATCATAATGACTTTTTAACCTTTTCTTCATTTTGTTTTACCTGTTTGAGAGTAGAGATCCAGAGTTTAGCTTTGTTTGATGTTGATGTAACACCAGCAACCAAATACTGCACTCTCTAAATACTGTTTTTCCCCAGACCTAAACCACTCGTTTTGTGGATGATCATTAAGAGGTATGTTTTAAATTAAACTATACAAATTTTATATGTATAGTTTAATTACTTTTGTAAGGTGGTCTCCATTTCAGTAATTACATTACTTTTTGTCCATAACAGTTTGACTTAAAAATCTCTAAACAACATTTAATGACAAAAAGACATGTACACCTTAGATGCACTTTTTCACATTTTAGTTATTCCGTTAATTATTCAGTCATTTCAAATTATTCAGTCAATAGTTGCATAAAGAAACCCTTATTCTCTTGCATTAGATTTGTGTCCATACAAAACAGTGAATGGGGGCTGTGCTGTCTAGTCATATTGTCAAAATGTGATGATCAGCACAAGGGATTTAAAAGCATTTTCAAAAAGAGTGTTAAAATACATCTTTACAGGAAGCGGAAAATATTGTCAACGCCAACTCTACTCTTCTACCATACAAATGGTATTTTTACACTCAAGAAGGAAAGTTGGAAACCGACATTTCCATTCTATATTAACCTCCATAATTGGATGGCTAAATAAAAGTTGTATATAAATTTTATATATTATATTATTTATTTTCATACAAGTCTCAAATACTCTTCTTCTATGTTTTTAGGATGACCAGAGGGATGAATTGGAGAGACAACAGGACTTCCACCTTGGAAGTTTTTGTTATTCATGATTTCCATTGTCATTGACGGTGTGGAAGTAGAGTTGCCATGGGCTGTTTAAAATGCAAAGTTAAATGCATCCTTGTCAGGTTGTCGTCCAGATTGTTAGATGATGTGTCTTTGTATAATACTGTAGTTATTGTACAAATGTATTATGATAAAATAAAATGTCTGTTTATGGAAATTATGCTTAAAGTCACTCATAATAAAATATAAAACTACACATTCTTAAAGTAAATATGTGTGTACTTATGTACAAACTGCTAAAACTCTACTGCACGAATGTCTAGGTAACTTTCGTAACCCGCGTTCCCTGGAGGAAGGAACGCAGACGAATGTCGATGTTTCGACTATGGGAGGAGCCTGAACCTTAGAGGGGTGGGACCGAATCTATAACGGGCAAATTGATTTGTGAGTGTAATGGATTAAACAATTAATCAGCTGCTCTATAAGAGCAGAGCACAGCTCTACACTCATTCTGCTGTCTTCAGAGGAGCCGAACCCACTTACCTCTACGGCACCTCAGATCAGCGACTTGAGGTACATGTGGGGGATCCACAAGTCCGGCTCGAGTTCTGTAGGGATCAGGCCCAGCGGCAAAACCTTACTACAGAACCTAGCAGAGCTGGCTGCTCTGCATCAGCCAGATGCCGAGTGGGGGGGAGGATGAGGTTCACCGATCCACCATAAGGGAGACTTGAAAAAAGGTTCCTTCTTGCAGTACTAGGAACCTGCAGGCGCAGCACATCCTTGACCCGGGGTCCTAGTGGTGCTTAGGTCTGGGTCAGAGCCCTCATTGGTACTGTATTTGGCGATGAGGGAACGGATGTTTGACAAACCCATTGGAATGTGCGTCCATGGGTATTACCCCCAACTGTGCCTACGGGTTACTGCCACCCCTCAGCACCGCAGAAGGTACAGCGCCTACGTCAAGGCAGTAGTGCCTGACGAAGGTTTGGGCTGTCGACCAGCCTGCAGCTCTACGTATGTCGGCGAGTAAGACCCCCTTAGCCAGTGCCCACAAGGCGGCGATGCTGCGGTTGAAATGGGGCCTCAGCTTCGTCAGAGGGCAGGGTACATCACTTGCCTGGTAAGACAGCTGGATAGCCTC
The DNA here is from genome assembly GCA_007224835.1 of Danionella cerebrum. NCBI lineage: Eukaryota > Metazoa > Chordata > Actinopteri > Cypriniformes > Danionidae > Danionella > Danionella cerebrum. The sequence continues at coordinate 12,153 of SRMA01024357.1, forward strand.
CACAATCCAGTGTGCTATCCGCTGCTTGGACACAGCGTACCCCTTCCGCTGGCCATGGTAGCATATGAAGAGCTGCTAAGAGTTGTGAAACCCCCGGGTGCTGTCCAGATAGAGCCGAAGGGCGCGGATTGGACAAAGCGTACGTCCCTGAGTGAGATGAGGCCAGGGAGGGAGTGTCACGAGCGACGAGAGTTCGGGGATCCATGCTGTGTTGGGCCACATGAGCGCAACAAGAAGCAGTTTGCGCTCGTCCTCCCTGACCTTGCATAGAAGCTGTGCCAGAATGCTCACTGGGGGAAACACGTATAGGCGTTTCTTCCTGGGCCAGCAGTGTGCCAGCGCGTCTGTCCCGAGAGGAGCCAGGGAATAGAATAGCTGGCAGTGGGTGTTCTCCTGAGAGGCAAACAGATCTACGTGTGCCTCCCCGAACACGTTCCATATCTGCTGAACAGCCAGGGGGTGGAGTCGCCATTCCTCTGCAGCAGGTTTGAAGCTCGACAGCGAGTCCGCGATCTTGTTCAAAGCGCCAGGGATATGAATGGCCTTGAGCGACAAGAGTCTGCTCTGACTCCACAGGAGCAGTCGTTGGGCGAGGTAGTGCAGATGGCGGGAGCGAACCCCTCTTTGGGAGTTGATGTAAGCAACTACCACAGTGCTGTCCGTTCTGACAAGCATGTGACAATGGGAGAGAAGCGGGCGAAAGAGCCGCAATGCCAGTATGACTGCAACTAGCTGGAGACAGTTGACGTGCCAAAGTGCAAGACACCGAGTCCAGGAGCCTGCTTGACGTAACGAGGCGAGGGCAGCCCAGAAGACCTTCGAGAAGGTGAGCGGGGAGAGGGCCAGGTCGAAGGGCAGAACACGGTAATGGTAGGCTTGGCCTTCGTAACAGAACCTGAGAAAGGGTCTGTGATGATGGACGTGCCGATGAACCCCATGGCGGGGCCGCAAGGATGCGGACTTGGTGGCTGAGCCCTGGGGACAAGTCTGTGGCATATAGGGGGCCGAAGCCACCTCTTCTAATCAAAGATGTTGTTCTATGGCATGCAGGGCAGCTGCAGCTTGACCTGCCGCCGAGTAAGCCTTCATCATCAGGTCTGACTAGAACTTGCTGGTTTTGGAGGGGACACCTGGGCGCGATCGGGTTCAAGTGCACCGCAACAGCCTGCTCCACTCGAGGAATCACGGTGTAACCCCTAGCTTCAGCTTGCCAGAATGGCGAAGGGCTGGGAGGAGCATCCCGGCGCTTGCCGAAGTACCAATCATCCAGCCGCGAAGGAACCAATTCAGAGGGCGGAGGCACCTCCACACCTCGACCCCGGAGGGTGATAGATCTGAGGCCGGAGATACCGAAGAGGCGTCCCTTCCAATGTCACAATGGATAGCAGATCATCTACAGGGTCATACGGTGAAGCCGGAGCAACACCGGAATCATCAGCATGTCAGATGGGACGCATATCCGGGGTACAGGAATGACGCGAGGGGTTGCCTGACGTCACTTGCCCTGCACCGCCGGCTGGTGCCTTGAATGAGCTAGCCCGAGTAAGCGGAGCGCCAGAAGCCGATGCCTCGGTGTCCTCTTCCTCAAAAAGGACCTCCTGTACCTCAGTGTGCGGCCCGGCAGAGCGTTGCTGTGCAAACACTCACGCCTCACGAGTGCAATGCAGGCGTGTTTGAAGCCCAAACACTCCACACATCGCTTGTGACCGTCCTTCGATGAGATAAATCCACCGCAGCCAGGAGAGATACAGATTTTGCCCATCGTCTGAAAAAACTGACGTAACAGGACAAAATGCTGTGAACACTGACAGGCTCTTACTGGGAATCAGAGGAGCAGCGATGAGATGGCGTAGCTATCTGGGCTAGCAGCAGCACGTCAAGCGCAGATTTAAGCAACCTTCTGATATTTCAGCATATTTATGAGCATCGAAATGCAGAGGAACCACCATTCGCTCCGAGGAAGAAAGCTGAGTGTAGAGCTGTGCTCTGCTCTTATAGAGCAGCTGATTAATTGTTTAATCATCTACACTTGCAAATCAATTTGCCCGTTGTAGATTCGGTCCCACCCCTCTCAGGTTCAGGCTCCTCCTATAGTCGAAACATCGACATTCGTCTGCGTTTCGACTGAAAGGGAACTGTAACAAACAGACATGGTTTGTCTAAGTAGGTATTCTGTATATATGTGTGTTTTGTGCGAACTACGAAAGCTGCACAGCACAAACTGTAATAACTGAACCCTCAATAATAGGGGTGTAACGGTTCACGGTATGTATTGAACCGTTTCGGTACGGCCTGTTCGGTTCGGGACACTTGCGTACCATTTCGGTATTCGGTATTTTTATAATAATTTTAATTTATTATTAGCGCGATATTAAGCGCAGCGGAACAATGTTCCATGGCGAGTTTCCGCACGGACGCTATTGAGTGACGAGCACGAGCGCGAGTAGGAAAATGGAATCATACCAAAAGCGAAAGAGAAGCCAGAGCTTGAAGACCCTCCCATCTCATTACGGTCTCCTGTTTGAGAACACTTTGACTTCTCTGTTAAAATACATAACGGGGATAGACTAGTGGATAAATGTAAAGTTGTATGCCGACATTGTTCCATGGAGATCGGGTATGTGGCAGGCAACACATCTAATATTTTCTACTGCTGGAGGCAGTCACTGCAACCAGATCTATGCTCTCTTCAGAAAATGTGGATAGGTTAATCTATCCTATTTATCCTAACTAGTTGCAGTATTTCAATTTTTATTTAAAAAATGTGTTTTCTTTATAAAGAGTGCAATTTATTTAAAATGTCACCCAAATGTGTCACTTTTATTTATTTTATGCAAGAATTCTACTGTGTATTGGCAGCTTTTCAAAATAAAGATTATGTAAGTTCTTATTGTTTTGTACTGAACCGAATGAACCGAACCGAGCTCTCCAAGACACTGTACCGAACCGAATACGATTTTAGCGTACCGTTACACCCCTACTCAATAACCAGACTGGTTGCCATAGCAACCGAAATAGCATATCTATATCATAGAGACTTGGAAGGTGTTTTGTTTTAGTTGTATTGACATGGGGAACTTTTAGATTATGTCACCTCCATAGCAAATATTGTTTACCATTTTCCAAAGCTGAGATAGGACTGCAGGAGTTTGTGGAGGTATGATGGAGCGCAGCCTGTGAAGATCCTGTATGCAAGCCTCAATATGAAGGAGAGGAGTGACGTGAACTCACCTAGGTTACATGAAGATCAGTTGAGCTGCTGAGTTCTGTATCGTTTGAAGGGGTCTGACTGCAAAGGAAGGTAGACTGGCGAGAAGAGCATTACAGTAATTGAGTCTTGATATGACTGGTGCTTGGACTAGAAGTTGAGTTGAATGTTATGTAAGGAGGTGTCTGATCTTTCTGATGTTAATCTACATGCACGAGCGGTTTTAGTAATGTGCTCCTTGAATGTTAGCTGCTCATCGAAGATCACTCCAAGGTTACGGACAGAGGTGGATAGAGAGATTGTCGACGATTCTAGTTGTACGGTGAAGTCATGCTGGACAGTGTGGTTGGCAATGATAATGAGTTCAGTCTTTGCCATGTTGAGCTGTAGGTGATGCTGCTTCATCCACGTTGAAAAGTCTTCAGACAATCAGTTATGCGAGCTGTAATAGAAGAATCATCAGGATGGAATGACAGGTGGAGTTGAGTGTCATCAGCATAACAATAGTAGGAGAAGCCTTGTTGGTGGATGATGGAAACAGGGAGGTGATGAAAGTTGAGAAGAGCAGAGGACCAAGAACTGAACCCTGTGGAACTCCTGTGAGCAGCTGCGGCGGCTTGGACACCTTGTCCCTCCAGCAGACTCTGAAGGATCTGGCAGTGAGACTTCCAGGGTAAGAATTCCAGGGCAGTGCCAGAGATACCCTTGGTTGCGTGTGTGGACAAGAGGATCTCAAAGTAATCTACCCTTTGAAGGAGTCTGCGAAGGTGTTGTAGCTGAGAGATGAGTTGATGATGTGAGTGAGACAATGGTAGTTGAGATAGCTTGGAGAAGGTACCTAAATTCCTGCACCTTCTTGACCTCAACCCCCTGTAACCTCACTGTTCTACTTCTACAAATGTTTTTACGTATCAAAAGTAATTTGGTGTAATGTAGTTCCAATGTCTTGTCATGTCCTTTAGACACTCAATCATGTCATACAAGGTAAAAAAAAGCCCACTAACACTATTCTATTTGTGATATCTGGTACTGATATCTTTTGAAATTATCATGAGCATATCTTACTAAATGGAAACCACATGATTAGGAGTAAATAGGGTGGGGGAAACCACATTAGACACTGATTTCTTTAACAATTTATTGTTTAATGTAGAAATCTTATTCCTTCATCACCTGGCACCTTGCTCCTTAACTACAGATACACTTAAAAGTTACTTAAGTATTACTTCGTTACTGTCCACCACTGAGAAAATTATTGGTAATGGGGAGGCTGAAGCATAAGCAAACATTAGAGATGCCTGAAACTGTACGGGGTGGAGTTCAATGACTGCTCCTCCCCTGAGCTGGCATTCCCTTGGAGTTCTGGCAATTGGATAAAGCTCCACTAAGTCTGGGCTGAAACTGGGCCGGACTTCTGAAAAAGCATGAGTTAGAGACTGGATAGAGACTAAACTATATTGCTCCCAGGGCTTGCATGGGTTTCCTCCGTGTACTCCAGCAAAAACAGTAAGGAATTACATTTACTTTGTTACTGCCCACCACTGCTGACAAATCCTGACCAGAACACTTTTCCTAACGTGATTGATTCTGTTAAGAGCAGTGGTCTTTTGCAGTTGCTCCCTCATCTTGATCATTTAAGAGAGAATGTTTGTCTTGTAAAATTTCCAGGGGTCCTCTGACAGGATGCCCATATAAAAGCTTAAAGCAAAAAAAAACAGTAGATGATTGAGGAACTTCTTTATATGCATAGAAATGGCAGCCAGTTATCCCAGTCCTTGCATCTGTCAGAGAAATATTTTTCTTTAGTCTTTAGTCCTAGTCTTCAATGTCTGGTTGCAGCACTCAACGAAGCCATCGGCCTGAGGATACTCTTTTTATGCCCAGCAATTGATAAACCTCCTGAAGTGTGCGACTCATAAAATTTTGACCCCGATCAGTAAGTATTTCTCGAGTAATGCCAACGTGTGAAAACAACTTAAGGAGAGCATTAGCTACCTGCTTAGCTCAGTGAGACTCAGTGGAAAAGCCTCCGGGTACCTGGCAGCATAATCAGCATTACCAAGATAAATCTGTTCCACTCACTGGCTTCTTTCCACAGGTCCAACAATATCCACCCTGATCCGCTCAAACAGAATATCAACTGCAGGTAGTGTTATGAGAGTTGTAACAGCAGGGCTGCGCCCCACAGTAATCTGGCACTCTGGATCTCTGGGAATGTTTTCAGGGACATCTCCTGTCATCAGTTAAATCATATTGAATACATATGCACGGGTTAACCTCGATAGTGGATCGGACATACCGGATACTAAAGCTTTTTAAAAGATTTTTTTTAACCTCTGAATCTTTCAGATTTACTGAAAGCCAAAGCCAAACACTTTTCTGGCTTTTTACCTAGTTACTGCAAGGAATTTCTCCAAGATTTTCCCTATTAAGCCCTCCTGTTAAATTTTATATTCATTAACTACCAGCAGAAACCTCTAGTTATTTTATGTGCTCATTCTACAGATCTTTTGCCTCTGGACCTCCTTTCCCGGGTGCTTCCTGTGAGAGGAAGGGTGCAGGATGGGATTCGTATGGTCCAGTCTCGTGGTGCTCGTGGGTTTCAGTTTTCTGGAACTCCAAAGCTATTCAGCTTCCCTGCATCTCAGCTCTTCATTAAATGTCCTTTCTTTCCTGCTGAGTTCTCCATCGTCATCACATTCAAAATACCACAAATAGCTCCTGAGGTAGGGGTCTAAAACAAGCTTAAGAAGTCCCACAAAGAAGCTTTCTGCATAGTGAATGTGATCTGTTTTGACTCTGTGTTGTCCAGAAAAGTGAATTCATCTTCTCACTGTTAGAGCAAGAATCAGACGAGCTGCTCCTTGGGATCCACCTTTCTCAAAACAAGCTCCACTTTCTGCAGAAGAATAACAGGAGAAAGAATCGTGTAACTTTTAAGGCAGTGGATTTGGATGATAATGACTGGCATACTCTGGTTTTGGCAGTGACTGGATGGTACACGATACTCACTGTAGACTGTGGAACCCCACTGGAGCTGTAAGTACCTGTGTCTGAGTATTAAATTAATCAAAATTAAAAATGTTAAGGATCCTAGTAATCTGTTTGTTCTTAAACAGATTGCTGGAAAGTCCCTTCCCAGACAACCTTGACATTGTTGGTTCCACATTCTTTATTGCCAGCAGGAGAAGATGGAGCAGCTTATTTTCTGTAAATGTCTTGTTTCTGGTCTTTATTTCATGATATACTAACAACTGGGAGTAAAATAGAAAATTTCTGACTCCGGTAGAACCTTAAAAATGCACACGCTCTCTGAGTCTTCACAACCTAATGTTTTTAACCTTAAGATGCACCAAATCACTTAGACTGAACTTAAACATTCCGAAAATCTATCAGAACTCTATGCTCCAGGATATTTGCAAACCGTTCAATGAAAACGTTATGCAGTGGATCACTATAATATTTTGAAATATTACAATATTACCATTAAATATTATAAATAAAATAACATTAAGCTAAATTAATTGATTCATTCATTCAACCCACTTATTCCCTTTCAGGGTCACGGGGGTCTGCCGGTGCCTATTTCCAGCGCATATTGGGTGAGAGGCAGGGGTACACCCTGGATAGATCGCCAGTCCACCGTAGGGCAACATTCACTTACACATTCATGCCCAAGGGGAACTTTGAATATTCAATTATCCTAACCGTGTGTTTTTGGGATTGTGGGGGAAACCGGTGTACCCGGAGGAAACCCATGCAAGCACCGGGAGAACATGCAAACTCCTTCCAGGAAAAACCCCAGTGAGCCTTGAACTGACAACCTTCTAACTGGAAGGCCACAGTGCTCCTCACTGCACCATTGTGCTGCCCACATTAAGCTAAATGCTTATGTAAAAAAAAAAACACAAGGTAACATTAGCATTACTCAACATTAGAGTCTTTTAACACCCCAAAGACAAAAATCCAACTGTTCTTTCTGTTTATGAATATCAGAAGGTAAATCCATTACATCCGTCCACAAGTTTATTATCTGGACCTGCCTAGTATAAGTGGCAGGTACAAAAAAAAACTCCCAAAATTATTTTACAAACATAAATCTCATAAATCACATAAATCTAAAACTGTTCATTTAATTCTGAATGTTGTTACTGTAATCACCGTCTTTCCTTTTTGGACTGTTTCCATGAAACCCACAACTAGATTTGAATTGCAGAGTTTGTATTTCTCCACAGTGAAGCTCTCAATTGCATACTAAAGTTTTTTTCCTTAGGTATTGATGCAAGCTGGGTCCAAAACTGCTAGAAAACAAGGTTTAATCTTGTTAAAATATAATGAATGGTGTCAACACGTGACATCAAGCAAGCAATTGGTCAGTTAGATTTTGGTTTATGACATGAATTATCGGCAGTTGGCCATTATTAGCCGATATTTCAGGAAGAAAAGATTTACGAGACTTTGATTTACCTTGAAATGAGGTAAATACATATTAAGATATCCATCACAAAAGCAAGAACCTTAAATATGTTTTATACTCAGATTATGGTTATTAGTCATACTCTGCTTATTAATGCTTATTAAAAAGTAGCTTTTTTGCAGGGTTTAATACGACAGCTTGTTTTATTACCTGGTTCAGATGCTACCTCCCAAATCTGTCCCTCATCTGAGCCCCGACTCTCGACACTCTCAGTTCCTCAGGCTATCTTACACCTGCCAATCAAACCATCATCTGCTGACCTTCCTCTTCTTCCCTATGGTGAGTTCTTCCTGTGTCCAATTTTATTTTAATTTATTCTAATTGCTTAGTAGTGTTAATTATAAACAAAATTCAGAGGCTGGGCCACTGGCTAGTGGAGGACATAAGTCTTGCCTACACAGTGCGTAGTGTCCCATGCTCTCTTAATCTAAGGGCCCACTCCACCAGAGCTGTAGCTGCCTCATGGGTAGTGTGGAAGGGGACCCTGTTGGCAGACATCAGACGAGCTGCGGGTTGGACTTCACCCAACACCTTTGCTAAATATTATAGCCTGAGGGTGGACGCCGGAATACGCAAGTAACATCTAGGTTACCTTCATAGCCCCCCCCCATTCCCTGAACGAGAAATGGAGACACAATCATCTGAAAACCGACTGATTTTTACCCGACTGGAACAATAAGGGAGGGAATAGAACAGGGATCATATGAACCAGTTTAGACTTGCCAACGGTCAACCTCTTGAGGCCACAGTGATGCGGACATGGGGGCAAAATCACAGGGGGTGAAACCTGAGGAAATGGTCAGAAGCGGGGGAGGAGCCAGAGCTCTCCCGCTATATGCCATGGCCAGCAGAGCTTGCACCTGGCCCGGGTTCCAGAGTAGGTTTCATTTAGAATATTTAAACTAATCTTTCATGTTAATGTTTGACCTAATGGTGCCCGACTGGAATAATGCTTCTACCAACAAATCAAATGAATATTTCTCAAATAAATATTCCCAATTACAGGGCTTTCTTTAAATTCTTAGTAAACTTTATCTAGCCTCTTTGAGAACTAAAAGGTGGTTAGGATCCTCTAAAGGTACTGCTGTTATTTGTTGGTGCTGACAGTGTAAGTCTGCACGAAGCAGTCCTATAGGAATGCAGTATGTTTTGCTTATAAACACAGGCCTGTGATTGTATGGGGATGACAGTATCTCAGAGGAGGAGTAAAACTGACAGCCTGACAGCCTTGTGCTTGCAGTTTCTCTCGTAGGCTCTAAAGACAAGCAGGAGTTTGCAAGAGAAGCTCACTGTAGTGCAGTGAGCAAACAAACACGGCATAGTCTTCTTTGTTGATATATAGATTGCAATGTGAGTGTAGGGAGTTAGGATCTTCTCCCCATGTATGTGTGGGTTTTCTCTTTTGTACATGATAGAAACTGGGAAGGTTTTGTATGGTTGACCATCTTGTTTGTGCTTTTTTTGTGCAGAGGCAGAGGTTCGAGTCACTGCAGGTGGGAGTCCTCAATGTGGTCATCCTCAAGAGGGACAACTGTGGCTCAACACACTGAAGAAAGGCCTGTTTATCTGTGATGGCATGAGCTGGCTCACTATGCTGCAAGGTGATTCTAGGAACAGCCCAGAATACTTACCCTCTTGACACAAATTTTTATTTTATCTTTGCTGTCAAACCATTTCCTCCACCCAAAAAGCTGGATTTTTTACTGCTTGATTATTGTAATGCACACCATTACACTTGGACGCAATGACAAATCCCACCTTCAAAACTCACTTCAAATTCAAATCTCAGGCACTCGGCCGGCCTGTTTTTTTTTTTTTTTTACTTTGAGATTACCCAAATATGAAAATATGATGCTGCATTTCAAACAAGGTAACCAGTAACCATATAAACAACAATTTTCAAAAGAACTGTGTATGTGTGGTGGGCCTAAATGTCAGAATGAGCACACCTTTTCAGTGGACACCCACCATCATAGCTACAACCTTCACTATCTACATTTTTGGCAATGCTTTTAGCATCTATTGATGTACAATCTCTTACATCAATATTCTTTTTTTTTTTGGCATGTACTGTTACAGGATCGATTTCATTCATGTTTTGTTTGAGTGTGTCAGACACTGCCTGGCCCAAAAAAAATGTTGCTACCTGGAAATTACTGAAGAAATTGGTACATGACTCCTATTGGACTCCTACTGCATAGTGATTATCTTTTAGCTGGAAACAAATTTAACCACAACTGTTCCAATGAGTTGCTGTTTATTTTTTAAACAACAATATGGAAAGACAAATGCTGTGATTATGGAAAAGATGCTCATGTGTTTTAGTGACATCAAGCAGAGAAAACATCAAAGGAGATGAAAAATCGTAGGACATGCAAAAAGACCTAGTGTCTTTAAGGAAGAAACGTAACCAGAAAAAATACTGAATGATCGTGATCGATTCACTTATATTGTGAAATTGATGAAAAAGAACAGCTGAATAATTTAATAGTAAAATTTTTACTGGTGATTTTAAGAGCATTTACATGTACAAATCTTCAAGGAATGAAACCGAACAGCTGTTAGATGATTACAAATGGTCTTTAATAAGTTAATTTAACTCTTTAAATATTACAAATTGTGTATTTAAATATATTTCATGGATTATTGCTCCATTTTACATTGTGACAGTAAATAGGCTTTTAATCAAAAAATACAATGACACATATATAAATGATCTACTCAAGATTAAATTATGCATCATTACCACAGTTCCATGGTGGGTTAGCAACATATATTATTTCATTATTTCTACACACCAAGCCTTTTTGTTGACGCTGCGATCTTGATCCTGTTTGTCACTGGACAGTGGGCGCGACCAGACAAGGATAACAAGTGCCAATGGATACTTTATATTTTGAATGACGGATTACAGGCGCGAATCAGGAAAAGCAGAAATTTCATGCATTTTGAACATGTAACTGTCCACATTTTCATCCACTCTCATTTTCGTTACCGAAACTCAAATGCGTCTCGTCAAGTTTTTGTCATTATAGAGACATATTCCATCAATGAAATATTTTCATCATCGTCGATGAAAACAACATTGCAATGGAGGAAGGTCATATGATCAGATGAGTCCAGATTGATCCTGTTCCAGAGTGATGGGTGTATCAGGATAAGAAGAGCAGCAGAGGAAGTGTGACACCCTAAATATACTGAATGAGTTGGTAATTCCAGCTATGGATTGTTTCTTCCTTGATGGCACAGGCATGTTTCAAAGTTAACATAACACTGGATATGAATAAATCTTGTGACATAAAAAAAGCTTTTCAAAATAATGCCACAGGGAATGTGTGCCATAATCAAAGTTAAATGTGCTTTTTTTTGGCAGGCAGTGTATATTGACATTTTACAACCTAGAGACTACTATCTGGTTGCCATTCTTGCATCCTGTGTTTTAAATCAATTTGCCAAGCAGCTGCTGTTTTTGAACATGCTTTAAAAATTAATGCCTTACATGTTTCATCTCTGTAGTAAAAGAGAAGCTGGACTATGTAGAGGACCATCAGGATTTATTGACTTACGCTGAGACTTTTGATGTTGAAGTTTTCCACATACCGTCTGTGGGGCTTTTCATTGCAACGGCCAATAGGGATTCAAGCCATGGTTCAGGAATATACAAGTGGACGGATGGAAGGTTTAAGCGATATCAGAACATCAGCACCTATGATGCACAAGCATGGCAGTATTTCACAGTGGGCAAAAAGGTGGGTCATTGTTAAAATAAAGTGAGATGGGAATAGAATGTACTAAGTAACTTTAATTTCAGGAGATGTATCTCTAATCAACAAGTTTATTTTTCAATTTTCATGAACATGGTTAAGCTGACTCATAAAAGCTAAATGAATGTAGTAATGGTAGCTGGCAGCTACACGGTGAGGAAAAAGAAGTATGTGACTCCCTGCATAAGTAAAGTCATTAAATGAAATTTTTTATATAAATTTAAAGGAACATTTTATTTCAACAATTAGATACAAAAAATAAGATAAATAACAATTAATTATTTCTGTCAATATAATTTTGGGAGTAGGGATGTGAATGGAACATGTTAACTAGAGATACTTTTCAAAAGTAATTGGTTAAAATTTGTCCTTGTGTTAGCGTAAAAGTAATCCCTCTATCCGTTCAATAGGACAAGTACCATTTTCCTGGCAATTGACAGCAGCTCCTACTTTCACTTTTGCAGGTTTCGTGCCAAACCCCTTCAGATGAGAGGTTTGTCTTCCCCATCAGAAATAGGGTCTAGGGCAGGAGGAGAACCCATGCAGGCATGGATTTGCATCTACTTTTGATTAGCACCATCCTGCATGGAAGGATCTCGGCCATGGCCCCCTTGATGAATGGCCAACTGGTCATCCAACATACGTTGGAGTGATCAACTCAAAGGGAAAGTCTAGGTTACTTGTGTAACCCCTCATTCACTTGAGCCTTCAACTTGGTGAGAGAGAGAAAGAACGTCTTGAGAAAACAAACAGCACAGAAAGCCAGAGTAAAAAAGAAGCTTCTTTATTGATGATTCACAGTGTGAAGACCAGAAGCACAGAGAACAGCGTTCTCAATGTGAACATGCCAGAAAGATTCATGTCCTTATGATTAGATTCTTACATATATGGAATGTAAGACGTCAGAGCTGGCTCCTAAGCTATGACGCTTGGCCTAATGTTTTGGGATATGAAGATATTCATATTGTCATATCGTGGAGCACAGGAGCATAGGAACATTTAAAGGCGGAGTATAAGATGAGTGGCATTGAGATGTGATTAAGAAAATTTTTAACAGGCTTACAAAATTACAATGAAAGTGTCTACATGAAGAGTAAAGAAATCATATGGCACAAAGATCATTTTCCCATTAAACGCTGAAGGAGGGAACAGAGACGTATGTCCCCTTGCCACATCTTGAGATCATGTGTTTTAGACTGGCAGAGCGCATTTATTGGGCCCGGCTCCTCCAGTAGATCAGGAAGAGTGATTTCGCAACAACTATCTTTTATCAGGTGTTCGTGCAAATTCTCTCTACAAAATGAAGCTTTTTCATTGTCTCGTTTGATTAGATGGAGTAGATTGGCCACTTAAACACAGATTCCCATAGTCGATCATCCGGCATGTCAACGTTCCATCCTTCAGGGAATGAGGGGTTACTTTTGTAACCTAGACTTTCCGCTTTCAGTCGATCACTCAGATGCATATTTTTGTTTTATTTTAGTCAAAAAATATTAGTTACAATTGTCACTAGTTAAATAAACATTGTAGATATCTTCAGTGCATGTTGTAACTAGTTAAAATCACAATGTCAAAAAAACTAATTTAGTCAAAAAACTAATTTAAATCTGCTCACTGATCGTCATATGCAGTGGTTGGCTGTACATCACCATCACATTGCACTTGCTTTAGTTTGTATAGCTGTTGTATTCCTAAGAAAACCCTTATAGGGCTCTGCCGCTTTCTTCCAACTTAACCATTGTGCTAAATAGCACGATGAGACCAGAAGCTGATTATAAACAAAAAGGTAGAGAAAGGAATTGCTGAATTTACAGTTACAACAATTAAGGATTGGTTTATTTTATATCGACAATGAAAATTAAGAGCAATTTATCTATATTTTCAGTTACACACATAACAATTTCACATGATTTTTTAAAAATAAATTTTAATTTCACCTCACGAAAAATCTTAAAACTTTTGTTATATGGTTTGTTTTCGTTATCTTTAATAACCTTGATTGGGATTCACTGACCCCCAGAGTGTGGCCCATTCAACAATGAAAATGAAGACTAATTTATCTGTATTTTCAGTTAGTTAAACACACATAAACAATAGGACCCTGGTGACCCCAAAAGGGAATAAGCAAATTGGAAAATGAATGAATGAATGAATGAATGAATGAATGAATGAATGGTTTGTTTTCGTTATCTATAATAACCTTGGTTAGAATTCTGAATGTGGCCCATTATTTAAAAAATGATTACATGCCCAGGTGTCTGGATTTACACACCTCTGCCCATGTACTAGATTGGAAAACCTGAAAAAAAGCTTTGGGTCTGCTTTCTTGTGGCTCAGTCACTAGAGCATTGAGCTAGCAATGTAATGCAAGAACTGACTAAATGTGTTAATTCCTTGAAATGTAAGTTTGGATAAAATGCATACATTTTATGTAAATTCTAAATACTTTTGGTAAAATAGCCAAAACTATAGGCAATATCTGAAAAACTTGAGAATGTCTGGGTTACTTGAGTAACTCCACATTCCCTGAAAAGGTGAACAGAGACATATGTCGAATGACCAACTATGGGACATTGGCATTTAAGCAGCCAATCAACTCCATCTACATGTAACGGGTCAATGAAAGACTTTAATTATTGTAGCGGGGTGAAGAATCACACGACAAGGAGTTGTGCAATAAAGTGCCCGGAGGGTGGTTTTATTCACAATGAAGTGACAGTGCTCTTCGGTGGGGGTGAATTCCTCGTGCTTGTTCACCTTTTGGTGGCTGTGCTCTGATCCCGGGTAGCAGTGAGGTGAAGGAGTGTCCCGAAAGTGTGCCCCTTGGTCTCTGCTGCTGTCTAGAGAGAGAGAGAAGAGGCGTTAGCATCTGCAATGTTGTGATGTCGAAGCTCAACTGGCTTGGGTCTCTTCACTCTCTTATTTGGTCCCGCTGATTGCCGGCAGCAGAGGCTAGGTGGCAGTTGATTGCGGGGTCCAGGTGTGCATCGTTTTAGCCAGGACAACGATGAATGGAATGGACACCCATCACACTCAGCTCCAAGACTGCCCACTTGACGGCCAGGGCTTCCTTCTCGACGGCTGGGCTCAGCTTCCTGCTAATGTAGAGCACAGGGTGTTCCTCACCTTCCTGGACTTGCGACAGGACGGCTCCCAACCCTGTGTCCGAAGCCTCCGTTTGTAGCAGAAAGAGGCAGCTAAAATCCGGCTCTCACACTGGCTCGGTGGTGAGGGCCGTCTTGATGCTGTAGAAGGCCTTTTCCAAGTCCAGACTCCAGGCCACCTTTTCCAGCTGCCCTTTCCTGGTCAGGTCTGTAAGGGGGCGGCTAGGGAGGAAAAGTTGGGGATGAAGCAGCGGTAATATCCCGCCAACCCCAAGAAGGCTCGTACCTGGGTCTTGGTGCTGGGCCGCAGGGCCTCTTGGATGGATGCCACCTTCCTCTCCTGGGGCGGGATCATCCCTCGACCCACTCTGAACCCCAGGTACTGGGCGTCAAATAGAGCCAGGTGACACTTTTGGGGGTTCAACCCTGCCTGCCGGAGCTCCGTAAGCACCCTCCGCAGACGCTCCGGGTGTTCCTCCCATGTCTCCAAGTGGATCACGATGTCATCCAGGCAGGCGGTGGCGTAGGCCTGGTGGGGGCGGAGTAAGATGTCCACCATCCTTTGGAACGTCGCCAGTGGCCAGTACGTGTCGAGAAGGACATCTTCACCTTGTCTTCTGGGGAGAGTGGAACCTGCCAGTACCCCTTTGTTATGTCCAGTCTTGAGATGTAGCGGCCTCTCCCCAGGCGATCCAGGAGCTCATCCACTCGGGACATGGGGTAACCGTCAAACTCGGACGGAAGTTGTTGCAGAAGCGGAGGGTGCCATCCGGTTTCGGGACCATGACAATCGAGCTGGACCACGGGCTCCGGGATGGTGTGATGACCCCCAACTTCCGCATTTGTTTGATTTCCTCCTCTATAGCCTGCCATGCAGACAATGTACATGCGGACATTCGTCCCAGCCATAGGCTAAAAGACATAAGACGCAATGCCTATTCCCTCCATTGGATGAGCCAGAAGCCAAAACGCAGAGACAAGTGTAGTATATATATATATGTATATATATATATATATATATATATATATATATATATATATATATATATATATATATATTACATTTAATATTAGGTCTCCCTAATTTATGTATAAATAAAATGAATTAAATCAAAGTGATCCTCATGCGGCAGGATAAATGAAAACTAAGCAAACTTAGCAACAATCACATAGCGACACCTGTCCCCCAAAGTGGCAAATACAGTATTTCTCTGTTGAGCACATGGGTACCCCGAGGTGTCTTATTTACAAAAAAATATAAAGAGATTTGAAAACAATGGAATTTTTATAGAATGCATTTATTGTGAATAACATGAGGTACAGTTGGGGAAACCTTTGCTTTTTATTGAAAGCGTGCCACTACCCAGGGGGGTAGCGGAATGTGGTGGGGAGCTCTGATGGGGAGCTGACTCAAAACAGACCAAAGCAGCTAAACACTCCTCCTCTCTGTGGTCTGTCTTAGGGTACATCCTGGTCTACAGGATGCCTTTGTTACTGACAAGACCCTGAGAGCAGACATCATCCCTTTTCAGGTGGCCCTGGCATGCAAGGTGTGAGCAGCCTGACCCACTGCTGTGTAAGGTATCGCCGTTAGGGCATACGAAACCTCATCAAGCTTAGAGGGAACAGCTAGACTAATCCACTAAGTCGCAGCCCTGTCTGGGCATAGGTTGCCCTGCAACAGCCTGCTCCACTTGTGATGCCCTGGCTGCCCCAGCGTCAAGAGTGGTGAGGGGGGAGGAACTCAAAAAACCTCAAGAGAGGGGGTGCCTGCCAGAAATTAGTGAGCTCCTAATGCACTTTTCGGAGAGAAAGGCAATAAGGAGTCTTCTTTCAACTGTCTGTAGCCAATGATTTAGTCTTGAGGAACCTGGTCAGTGACATCTCTACCCTCGAGTCTCAATGGTGCAGGAAAGTATTGAGTCATTTCTGTTTCTAGCGAGCGTCGCCCCCACACACCATTTAAGCAGTCGAAGTTAGCTCACTCTACTTATGAAATTACCACATCCCTTCCAATGCAACAATGGATAATAATCATCAACAGGGTCATGGGAGAAGCCGAGCGATGTGTCCATCGCATTATCTTACCAATCCTTCTGCCAAACGGCAAGCATGTGATTCGAGAAGGGGGGTATGAGTGGAGCCTGACACCAAACCACCAGCCTTCCGTCAGCACATTCTCTAGCTTACACACTCTTAACATAGTGATCGCGGCTGTTCATTGATGAGACAAACCACCATACCCAGGAGATGCTACAACTTAAACCATGCTCTTTGTCTTGAAAAGACTTTTTTGAGACACAGAGGATTACGTGTTAGACTGGCAGCACACTGAACACAGGACTCAGTGCCATAGTGATCCCGGCGTTGCAGCACCTCTGCCCGTTTCTCCAAGGTCATCATGTGCTTGTAAGAATGGACAGCACTACGGTTGTAGCACACATCAACTACCAGGACGCCAGGGTCATCTGCACTCTCCCCCCCGACGACTGCTCCTCTGGAGAGGACTGCTGACCTTTCTCCAGGAAGGGGTTTGATCGGGGACTGACAGAGCTAGAGTCCAAAAGTGAGGGTCCCCTCAAGGTGCCCCCCTTCTGATGTCCATCATGCTCCCCAACCACTGGTTGCTATGTTTTCCCCCCTTTCTCTTCCCTCCTTTCCCATATGGGGAATAATGCATCCTCAGCATGGCCTCTAACTAGGGGTTCCCATCAGTCATCTTATGACACCATAGGTTGCAGTGATTGACTGAAAGGGAACTTCTAAACGTATTCCCTTTGCCATGCCCTTGAGGTCAATGATCTGAGCTGCAGAGAGGTAAGTAGGTTCGGCTCCTCGGAAAACATACAATGAGGGTAGGTTTCACTGGGCTTAAATATCCAGCTGATTTATATCAATTCACCTACACCAGCACAGTGATACTTGCATCTTTGGACCTTTATAATGGTGGATTCACTCACTCTCCCAGGGATCGTTACTATCAGTCATCTTACACACAATATGACTCTGTTCCCTCCTTTAGAGATTATACGATGTAATAACAAATGCTAAATGTCATAGGATGTCTTGCCCATGGCTTGTGTGCTGAATTATAAATATCAAATTTGCCAATGTAGGCCCATTTTGGCACACATACTGAATGCCAGATATGCCTGACAAATGCCAAATCTGGCCCAAATATATTGCTAAATGGGGTGTAATTTCATGTATACAAGTCCATTTCAATCCACAGCTGTTCTTTAAACGTGAGTGTCTTTTCTTGATGTGGTATTGGAGTGACAAAGGAGACGGAGGCCTGGCTCTCAAGTTTTAACGTTGTAAATAACATGCATGAAAACAGATATTAATTTTCTCTGATGCTGTATCCAAAATGTGCAGGAGACACCTCCTGTTTTCCTTACTTTGACACCATAATTACAGTCCAAGTGCCATAGGACTGTGTGCAATTAAAAATGGGGTTTTCTTGTAGGAAGCAAAGATAAAATTAGAAATCATGTTTATAGTGACAGGAGGTAGTGTTTGTGATTGCTCAGTTATTAAAACATAAATCAATGCAGTGATTATGTATCTGATGTTCTGAGGCTCATAAATTTATATGTATAATATTCTGTGGATGGAATTAAAATATTATTGAGTGAAAATCTCTTTTTTTGTACATCCTCTTAAAAGTGCTTAAAGATTTTGATGTGGCTTCTCTTTTCTGTACCAGAAGTTTCTGGTGGTTGCAAACTGCCGAAGTAAGGAAGCAGGAGACCCGGAACAGTCAGTCATATACAAATGGAGCTCAAAGAAGCTTAAGTTTATTCCCTATCAGACTCTAAACACATACAGCGCTCGCGACTGGGAAGCTTTCAACATTGGAGGTGAAACCTTTCTGGCCGTGGCTAACCATAGACAAGGTAGTTCTCTGTGGCTGTTTCTTCCTGCCTATTTTTCATCTCATGCTCCACTGCTGTTGTCCTTAAAAACTTTAAGCTGAAAAAAATCTGCAGGAAGTTCTTTTGTAACACTTTTGAAAGAAAATCTCATACAAATCTACTCTCTTTGAGGTACACAATCTGAACCATCAAGGAAATCTTTTTAAGGCTAAAGGTCTCCTTGTTTATGTGGTTGACTTTGATTCTGTTCTTGATGTCTGTTCGCTTTTGAGAGTGCAGTGTTCTTATCCGTTTGTGTGAAGTGCCAATGATCAAAGCGGAAATGCAAGCATAAAAGACACCTATCATTGCCCTTCATAACCATACAGGCCTCATTTATACACCTGCATTTGCTGGAACCCATCCAAAAGGAGCCCATGCAGGTCTGTGTGCTGAGTGTCTAAGGAATCTTTGTATTTTTTTTTATGCCCGCTTGTGCTTCACCAATTTCAATTTACAGCACAATGCAAAAGTCTTTGCAGCTAACTTTACTGAACTGTGACGGGATGGATGATCGGCTGATATTGTTTCAATTTCACGCCGCGATCGACCGGTAGCACTTCCGGATCAACCACTACGTCCATTAATGAGCACCCCTGTACTAAGCATTCTAATTCAAATGAAAACAGCATTTATTTCAGCCAGAAAGTACTTGGAAACATCGCCCTGCAAACTGACAACAACATATGGTTATGGTTGAACGATAAATCAGGTCATAATAATAACTAGATAATAATACACATTTTAAACATTTACAAAGCAATGTTTGTTATTCTGGCGGAATTTTTTTATCACTTATCGCACAATAGTGCTTTACGTTTGCTGTGAAAAAAGAATGGCATCCACTTTACTGGGGTTTAGTCTATTTCTCCTGGACTCAAGCGTCTTGGCAATCATATAATTGCATGCAACATACTTGGATTTTTTTATTTGATTTTGTGTTTAATGACCCACCCCGCAAAAAAGTGACGTTTTTTATTTACTGCCCCAACCCGGTTAAGAGACAACTCTGCATCAGTAATATAGGAAACAATCACAGTAATAATTGAGAAGTGAAATAAAGTGTATACAATTTATAGAAAGGGTGCAATATTATTTAAACAAAATTAGTAATGTACTCTTTTTTTTAATAATTCTTGTGCTACAAAATAAATCTCAATACTTTTTGAGTGAAATTTTGCATCCTACTTTTGTAGCAGCCTACATATAACAGCCTCAATGCAGACTCCAATCAGTCTGGATTCTTGCAGAAGGTATTTTGGACAATTCGTCTTCACAAAACATTGCCAGTTCTGTCAAGTTTGGATAATTTCTAAGGATGGACAGCCCATTTTATCACACTACAAATAAAATATTCAGGTCTGGGGACTGAGGCACATGGTGGCACAGTGGGTTGTACTGTCGCCTTCCAGTTAGAATCACAATCTAGTTAATTGAAAAATTGTGAATGTGTGAGTGAATTTTGCCCTGTGCTGGACTGGCGACCTGTCCAGTGTGTACCTCCGCCTCTTGCCCAATGTGCGCTGGGGATAGGCACCGGCAGACCCCTGTGACCCCAAAATGAATAAATGAATAGGGACTGAGATGGTCGTTCCAGAATGCTCTACTTTTTGCTATGTAACAGGTTTGCACACCTGGGTTTGGGAAACGTCTGCCATTCCTTATGCAGGTCTAGGTTAGATGGCAAACATTGGTAGACAACCATTTTTACGTCTCTCCAGAGGTTCACAGGTTACATTACACATCTTTGGGTTCTTTTTTACCAAGGCTCCTCTTTCTCAGTTGCTCAGCTTGGTTGCACAGCAAGCTCTAGGAAAGGTTTTGGTCATTCCAAATATCTTCCATGTAAGGGTTCTGGAGGTAACCTTGCTCTTAGGAACAGTAAATGCAGCAGATTTTTTGAAAATGTTGGTCTGTTCTGTGACACAGTTCTGTCTCTGAGCTCAGCTTCAACTCCTCTGAATTCTTGATTTGTTCTGACATGCATTGTGAGCAGTGATGTCTTATATAGACGTGTCTGGCAAGCCCAATCAGTATAATTAAACATAGCTGGGCTCAAATGAAGGTATAATCATCTCAAGGATGATCATGGGAAATTGAAGCACCTGAGTTATATAAATTATATAAGTGCCACAGCAAAGGCTCAGAATAACAGGACCATGTGATAAATCCGATTGCCCTTTTTAACACAACTGCAAAAATGAACAATTCTGTGTTTTTCTGTCATTTTTGGGGTTTTAGCAATAGCTGTTATATTACAAACAGTGAAAAATTTAAAGGGGTCTGAATACTTTTCATGCCCATTGTAATAATTAGGCTTATTACAAGATAAAGATCCAACACTGGACACTCAGTGGCAAAAATGAACATAGAGCTAGCACTGTTTTAAAAATGTTTTATTGTTGTGTGTTATGAAGGGGAAAGAAATCATAATATTGACAGTGTAATCTACAAATGGAACCAGGACCAGCAATATTTTGAAGTAAATCAGACGATCCGTACTGCTGGGGCCTATGATTGGGAGTTTTTCACCATTGGTCCATATCACTTCCTTGTTGTTGCAAACACCTTCAACGGCAAATCTACAGTCATTGATTCAATAATCTATATCTGGTTGGGAGGAACATTTCAGCCGTACCAGTCCATCACAGTAAGTGCATTCATTTGATTTGCATTGACCATATATTATTGTCTTATCCCGATTGGTGTTCTAACGATGTCTCCCACTGATCATGCAGACATACGGTGCGATAGACTGGGAGGTGTTTCAGATTGAAAACAGGGTTTTTCTGGCAGTGGCCAACAGTCAGATGCTCACGGAGGAAGGCAAGATCCTCTATTCCATCAACTCCAGCATCTACGAGCTCAGTATAGCATCTCAGACTTTCCTCAAATTTCAAGATGTTCAAACAAACAGGTCAGCTGCACTTCACTGGAGAGAAAACATTATTGCATATACATATATATATATATATATAATGCTTTTTCAGTGCTTTAGATTGGGAGTATTTTACTGTGGGAGACGACAAGTTCCTGGTGGTCGCCAACTCCTTCGATGGAGCCTCATACTCTCTTACCAGTGTTATATACAGGTAGGAGATTTAATCATACATTTTAAACAAAGAGTATGGAACAAATAAAGCTCTGTCATTATTAGCTGACGAAACAGTGATACACTGACATCAAACATGTTTCATTTTTATAATTAAGAGAAATACCTTAGATGCAGGATATTGCCAGCAAGAAATACACCCAGTTTACTGCTGCATATAAGAGACATAAAGATGTATAATGAAATATGAGAACCCTGCTTATTGGGACGTACTAGTTCTTGCAATAAAGGCTATGGTGACATTTGCATTATAATGAGATGCAGTTTTCCCATCTATATTGTGTTTTAACCGCACAATATGAAGGCAAAGAACAATCCAAACCAAAGGGCAAAGTGAAATAGTCAAGCGCATATATGGCAGTTGAGAATCCCATTTATACCATGGTTGCTCACAGAGAGAGAGAGAGAGAGAGAGAGAGAGAGAGAGAGCACAGTTGCAGACTGGAGATCAAGCTCTCCTGGCTTGTGCCTCTCTCTCCCTCTTATGCTCCTCTTAAGTTGCGGCTGATTGAGATGCTGCAGGTGTTTGTCGTTTATGCCAGGGCAGCGATGAATGGGATAGATCTCAGTCACTATATATATATATATATATA
>SRMA01024357.1:34337-65896 GCA_007224835.1 Danionella cerebrum
ATACTATATATATATATATATATATATATATATATATATATATATATATATATATATATATAGATTGCTGTGGTGACCACTTTGGGCTGGGCTAAGCAATGACTAACTACTGTACTGTTTAATGGAGGCTGAGATCTACCAACAAATAAAATCACCCTAACTCATAAATTTTCTACCGATTTTCTTTTTTTTACCTTGTCTTGTCCTGCTTAAAAGCCACCACTTGGGAGGATAGGTGCTTCATGTGAGCTGGACTTTTTTGTTTTGTCCAGGGTGTTTCTGCCTCTGGAAGGAAGCAGTGAATTTATGTAATTATTCATTTGTTTTTCCCATGGAAAAAAATGACACTATATTTTGAAAAAACATTATTGCTGGGAATATACCCTGTGTATAAAAACTTTTATTGCATATAACTGTGATTGAGACGGTGACACACCCCCTGCTGTTGCTGTTTGTGTTTGACAAAACTCACAGATGGTATAAACATCTTTCAGTGTTTTGGCACTGAAATCTAACACTTTAGTGTGCCAAAAATGGCAGAGGAATGCAAGCAAATAAGGAAGAAAGAGTTCTTCAACCACCAGAGGGAGTTGTGAAGACTGGAAGTTGTTGCGGACTGTCAACATCTTGAGTCGAAGCTTGGCCAGGCCTCAATTCAGACTTCTCAGGTCGTAGGATTGCTCGGTACCCCCCTGATGTTTTTGGGCACCAGAAAGTAAAGGCTGTAAAACCTGCTTTCTGCATCGGGTGGATGGACCGGCTCTACTGCACCTTTCTCCAGAAGGGCAGCAATCTCCTCTTGCAGGAATGAGGTGCCTGTCCATGGGACAGTAGTCTCTAATATGCCTCAAAACCTGGGGGGTTTCACGAACTAGATTGTCCGAAGGACCCTGTGACAGACCCCAGGAAGCTTACGCCAGGCGCCTAGGTAGGCTGACAGGGGTCGTGAGTTGGACGTGCTAATGATCACCCTGGCAGGGTCGCACGGATGTGGGCTTGGTGGCGGAATCACCAGGGTGGAACCCTGGGGGATGGTCAGTAAGGCAGAGGGGGGTGATAACACCTCCTTCTACTGCCATGGCCAGAAGACCTCGCGCCTGTGTCGGGGTCTTCGTCCAAGCATGAGGAAGAGAAACCCCTGATAGATGGGCATGCAAGTTCACTATTTACGGGAAGGATGTTAGATCTTTCTTTGACACTGGGTACCCCCATCCCGACAGCGAGGTGAGTGTGGCATCTTCCCGATCTTGGGGGCAGATCTTGGCATCAGCCCAAGTCGCCAACCTCAGGGCCAACCTCAAGCCCTCATCTGCATTCAAGGACCCGCTGAGGTTGGCTGCACCTTCCACCATGCAGGGGTCCTCCTCGGACTCCTGGCCGGAGGCTAGGATTGTGGCGGAGGGCGCTCTCTTTGGCGGCGAGCAGGCAGAGACAGTTCTGAAACTAGCACTTTAGCGCCACGCTTGTTACGGTGCGGAACTATTAGCTTGCCCAGACCCTCCGCCTGCTTCCTAATTGTGGAGCTCTCCGATGCAACGTCATCCACGGCGACGCCAAAGAGCTCTGTGCTGCTGACTTTGTAGCCTGAAGGCTGCTACCACTCTGGTGCATGTCACGGAGGACTTTGGCCTGAAGACCTGAAAGATTACCATGGCATGCAAAGCCGCAGCAGCTTGACCCGCAGCCGAATAAGCCTTTGCCATCAAGGCTGACAAGAACTTCCCGGCTTTGGAAGGGACACATGTAAAAGCCCGCCAAGCAGCAGCGTTGCCCGGGCATTAATGCACTGCAACAGCCTGTACCACTCGTGAAATAGCCAAGTATCCCTTAGCTGCTGTGTGCGCCAGAGTGGTAAAGGGGAAGAGCTCCTAACACTTGCAGACAGGGGAGCCAGCGGAGCATGAGGAATTGAATACCAATCCCCAGGACAAACGCACTGTAGAATGCTGCAGACCTTCAGCATATTGAACTGAAACTGCGGGGGGGCTGTGCGGGTGGTGTCGGTTCCTGTGAGGGTGGGGCGGGTCCAACTCTGGAGTCCGGGCCACTGGTCGTGTTGACTCGCCTGGATTGGAATATCCCATCTAGTTACTCCTGTCTGTTTGCAGGGCCAGGTCTGAGTCAGAGCTCACATCGCACCTGGGCCACAGAGGAGTGGGAGTGATGCATGGGACGTCGGTCTGCCACTTGTGGGTTGGGTTTCCTGTCCTGGGCACTTCGTGCTACATTCACTTGTTTATTTGATGTCTGTGGGTCTCCGTTTGATGCGGATCGGGTTGATGTGTGGCTTGTGCATTTCGTGCTCTTTAGTGACCTGTATTGTATGTCCCTCCCATGTAGTAGATTTGTATTATAAACTGAATAACATCATTAATATCCTGCATAGTTCATTGGCCGTGTGTATGTATATTTAAACATGTATGTATGTGTGTAGGTATGTACAAACTGCAAAACCTGTACTGCACAAACTATAACAACCTTACATGGTATGTTCAGGTCGGTATTGTTCATATTCTTCTCTCTCCTGAGCCTTTCCCCCTCACCTTCCCCAATCCCTTATTCACTCCCCCTTTCAGTCTATTACCACCTTGTCGTGACGCAATTAATGTAAACCATGGGAAATACAACTAATAAATAACATTCACTGCTCCAATCCAGAGGAGGAAACACCACACTAGGTGTTTTACTCCTCTGGAGATAACTGTCCAACTCAGCGAAGCATCTACTCTCCCATGTGATGGCTTTTGAGCTGGACAGGACACAGTAAAAAAAATATTGAACTGAAACTTGGTTTAGACGCCTCAGATCCAGGATTGGTCACAACCCGTTTGGTTTTTTGGGGACCAGGAAGTATGGGCTGTAAAGCCTATGCTTCATTTCAGCAGGAGGAACCTTTCCCAAAAGGGCAGCAATCTCCTCTCGCAGGAATGGCCAGAAACCATCAGAGAGCATTAATGATACTAGAGGCATCTAGAGACTCAGGTTATTTTCATTGTATTAAATTTTGGCTGCACTGATGCGACCTCTAACCCGCATCAGTAATTTAGAATCTATAAAGGGTCTAGAGCTTTGAGGTAGCTCTTTTGAGGAAGTTCTTGAGTACACATGAATCAAGGATACAGCCTGAGAAAGATGATCTTCAGAAAAGCAGGACCCCTTAGCCATGTTATGTAGGTAAGTTGTGTGAAGCAAGGACTGATCTGCTGGGTACTTCTACTGTTCTGGACGAGAGGATCTTCTGATCCTTATGGTGCGAATGCTGACGTATACATAGTACTATCTGGTTTCGTTGTATATGTATCCCAAAACCACCTTGCTTTAAATAAAGAAATTTGTGCTGTCAATGTGTAGATCAATCTCAGACAAGATCAGTTCTGCAAGCTCCACAGCAAAAACGGCAGCGCAAAGTTCAAGCCTAGGGACAGTATGTTTAGGGCAAGGAGTTAACTTTGCTTTGCCCATGACTAATCCTATTCGGGGAATGCCGTCTTCAGCAATGATTTTAATGTAGGCTACCGCAGCTATGGCTTTAGTTGACGAGTCTGAGAAAATACACAACTTCCTATATTTTAATTTCTCACAAGTAACATCTGCATTGCACCTGGCTATAGATAAATTATTCAACTCTTTTAAAGAATCTTTCCAGGAGACCCACAAATCATGCATTTCTAGAGGTAGAGGCAAATCTTTCTTGGGACATTTCCCTAAAATAGAGCTTGCCCTGTAAGATCAAAGGAGCAGCAAAACTATTTAAGACACAGAAGTCCCAGCTGATTTGAAAAAGTTACAATGTTCTCCCACAACAAAGCAGTGAAACATCTGCTGAATGTCCACTGTAACTGCCACAGCTTCATTGTGGAACCTTAACAGAACCCCAAGAAGTGTGTTGTTTAGATCAGGCCCTGTCAGGAGAATATCATTGAGAGACATCCCATGATGCTTAGTGCGAGAGTCAAAAACTACAGTGGTACCCTGAGATCCGAAATTAATCCGTTCAAGGGTGACGTTCGTATCTCGAAGCAAGTTTTACATGTAAAACGCCTATTTCTGTATATTGTATATTATATACAATATTCGTACAATTGTATTTTGGCTAGTCATAAATCATTTAGAGATATCCCTAAATGTATTGCATTATCTAAATATTGTGAATTAGAGATATTTGCAATTAGATTGTTACTAGTCTTAAATTAGAGATATCTCTAAATTATTTATGACTTGCCAAAATACAACTGTAGATATCTGCAATTAGATTAATGACTAGTCGTAAATGATTTAGAGATATCTCTAATTTTACCGCAGAAATCTTAAAAAGAGTTCCACTGACTTCGAGATATCTCAAATTATATTGAGGATATCTTCAAAAGAGTTTTGACTAGTCAACATATAATTGGAGATATCTCAAATTGACTTTCTTACTAGTGCAATTAGAATTGAAGATATCTCTAAATGTCTTTAAATGCATTTGCATAGTTAGGTCAGATATCTAAATGTTAAAACGGCTTGCCATAAACATAGCTTTAGAGAGGATGAATGCAGATGAAAAAGGACAAAGTGAAGCCAACACGAGATCTCATGCTACACACTTCCTGATTTTTCTACGTCCTGTGACGTCACAACAAACGCTACACAAAGAATACGCTAGAGGGCGCCAAGTACACAAAACTATAATAACTGTACCAGAACACCCATAGCCAGTGAGAGCATTGCTGACACTTCTGGTTCAGAATCAGCGCCTGCGAAACCGGAGGGCAGCAGATCTGATTTGAAGACAGAGAAATGGTGATGTACAGGTCAGGCTTTTTTTGACATTTCTGAAAAAAAAATGTGAAAAGCGGGCCTGCATTTATGAAATTATTTGGCCCGCCCCTATCTATTTTTAGAAACCAACCTGCACCGCACCCACAACCAATAAATAGACATATTAGGCATTGTAATTCAAATGAAAACTGTTTTTATTTCAGCCTGAAAGTGATTGAAAAATTCACCCTGTAAACTGACAAGATATGATTATTATTTTACAGGGCGATGTTTCCAAGCACTTTCAGGCTGAAATAAATACTGTTTTCATTTGAATTACAATGCCTAGTATGTCTATTTAATAGTTGTCAGGTAATATTAACAACTTTTATTATTAACACAACTCTGAATACTCTGACAGCACAAGAGCAAGGCTGGCGTGTTTGAAGCCCAAACACTCTGCACTTCTCGTGACCTTCTATTACTAATCAGCTAACAGTCAAAGTAGAGAGACACACACTCAGTTCGCTCTAAGTAACAGACAGAATGAGGGTAGCTTCCACTGGGGTTAAATACCCAACTGTTTGATGATCAAATCACCTATACCTACCCAATGATATGTGCATCATTGGCCTTTTAAAATGGTGGATTCTCTCTAGCTCCTAGGGATCATTCCTATTTGTCGTCCTTCAACAAAATACATCAAAGAGTACGAATAATATGGAACACAAGACCAGGTCCACTTATCATTGTGATCTAGAACAAAGTGAAGGTTCTGGAGTCACCATCTCGCGCTTCTGACATTAAAATCTATGAACCACTCAGGAAGAACTTAAAGAGCAGTTCATGGTAGACAGCTCAAGAATTAAAAAGAGTTGTGGGATTTTGGCCAAGAAGAACGTGTTGCTTTACAAAGCGGAAAAAGACACCTACCCCTAGTGACTTCAGGATGTCATTGATGTTAAAGTGGGGAAAACTAAATATTAAGAGGTGGATGTGTAAACTTTTGATCAGGATCTTTTGGAAAGTTTAACAGTTCTGT
This sequence comes from Danionella cerebrum, assembly GCA_007224835.1. Lineage (NCBI taxonomy): Eukaryota > Metazoa > Chordata > Actinopteri > Cypriniformes > Danionidae > Danionella > Danionella cerebrum. The sequence continues at coordinate 40,120 of SRMA01024357.1, forward strand.
GTCCACTAACTATATGTGGGGAAAAAACATTTTGCCAGGCTATGTAAACCTATGATCACAACTATAGAGACAGATAATGATGGTTACCATTAAAATATGAGACTTTACTTATGAAACAACAAGTGAATGATTTTCTGAACTATTTAGAATTTTTTACATTTTGAGAAAAGAGCTGGATTGTTTTGCTGTTGTGAATTTGTCTAAAAGACTGGAGTAAAAGTAATGAACTTAATTCCTCACACTGTTTACAGGTGGCAGGGGTATGAAGGTTTCATACCGGTGAACAGACTGAGCACCAATGGCTGCAGAGATTGGGAATTTTTTAACACAACTGACGGGTCTTACCTCATCTACTCCAGTGCCAGAGCTACTGTCTCTAAGGTTCTTAAAATAAAGACCAACTAGGGGCTGCTTTTGCAAAGTCCATGCAAACCAAAATTGATTTTAATTAATTTATGTAGTGTATAGTGTACTGCCACATAGTAGCCAGGGCAACAAACAGAGACAAGGGCCCCTTGTCTGGGGGATTTTTTTTCCTTTGAGTAAGGGTTTAACCCTCTTTAACCCTTTCACCTGTCCTGCATTTTCCCTCTTATATTTAGGTCGTTATTACCCTCAGCCCTGTGATTGAGTTTTATTGTTCTATGCTAGTGTGGTCATTGTTTTTATGTTATCTTGTGTTTATCACAGAGCCAGAGGCTCACTTGCCCTTGTCTAGTCTTTCTGGAATCTGTGTATCCGCTTGGTGCCTATGGCTGTTCTTTTGTTCTCTTTCGTCCACCCTGAAGACGCTCTCGCTCGTGTTTTCTTTTGTAATAAAGAAATTTTCACTCGCCCCTGTGTGGACCTGTTCCCTTGGACTCATATAGACCGAATACTCCAACCATATGACTAGTCAAAAAACGTCTAGGTTACTTGCGTAACCCATGTTCCCTGAATAGGGAACGGAGACGTTAGTCGAGATAAGACCGACTGAATGGGTGCAAATCCCTGTGAGAGTGACAGATCGAACACTTTAACGGGCAAATTGATTTGCAGGCATAGGTGATTGATTAGCAATCAGCTGGGTATAAAGCCGGGCGAGACCTACGCACACTATGGAATTTTCAGAGGAGCCAGACCTACTTACCTCCCGGCACCTCAAATCCATGACTTCTAGGGCATGGCAGAAGGGAACGTGGTTACGCAAATAACCTAGATGTTCCCTTTCAGTCGGTCCCGTAGACGTTAGTCGGGATAAAACCGACTGAATGGGAGCCTCTGTAAAGGGCCATGCCCGAAGTCCATCCAAACAGGCCGGCACTAAACGAATAAGGGTTAGCTGCAAAGGCCGATCACAAGTCCGACAGGATGGGGCATAAGAACGGGTACTGGTGTTAGTGGTGTGCCAACACTGAACGGATAATCAGAATGACAGACAGCTGCACCAGACTGAGACACTGCGAGAGAGAGGGCGACCTAATGCAGAACAGGCCGTTTTTATAGGCCTGCCCACTCCCCTGATTGGTTGGGTCAGTGCTCAGTCAACTCTCCAAAGCAATAGACACATGCACACACAAAACGCAAAATGAGAGAATGAATTTGAAACAATAATACGCTAAATTTACCACTTCTAAATAATAATTCATATGTGATTCTCTGGGAATCATAACACTCCCACCCTTCAAGGACGGCAACCATCAAAACAGAACAAAAACTATCAATGGTTGGAGTCAAACTTTCCAAATTTCTACTCGATATAAAGCATCAGCAATTGCATTTTCTTTTCCGTTTTTTTGTGGTTAATAGCTAAATTGAATTCTTGCAAAATAAATTCAGATCTCAATCAGCCGCTGATTTTGGTTGCGCATCTGGGCAACAAAGACGATGGGGTTATGGTCTGTGATTGAGCTCAAAAAACTGCAATGGCAAAAGTAAAGCTAAGGTTTCCTTCTCAATGGTCGAGTAATTTAGCTGAGGTGCGTTAAAAATAACACACAGGGTGATCAATGCCTGCAAGACTCTGCTGTAATAAGACAGCACCTGCTCCTACACTACTGGCATCCACCTCTAACTTAAAATGCAGAGAAAAGTCAGGTGCCTTTAGAACTGGATCGAAGCTTTAGTAGATTCAAAAGACTGTACTGTTTTGTCCATTTAAACGGCATAGATGGGCTTAACAGTGAAGTTAAAGGATAGGCAACTACGAAAAAGTTGCAACAAAAACCTCAATAATAGCCTGCCATCACCAAGAAGCGACGTAACTCTCGACATGACCGAGGTTTAGGAAAATTACTAATGTCCACCACCTTCTCCTTGATAGGACAGACTTGACCATGTCCCACCACCTTTCCTAAGTACGTGCCGGTTGCTTTGCCAAAGTTACATATGGTCAGGTTCAACGTAAGAGATGCCTTAGCTAGTCGCTCAAAAATCTCACGAAGCAATGAGATGTGTTCCTCCCAGGTATTGGAATAGACCACTAGGTTGTCTAAATAAACACTACAATTCTGAATACCTGAGAGAACAATGTTGACCAAAAGTTGGAAAGTGGGCTGATGCATTGCGCAAGCCGCATGCCATAATAGAGTACAGTGGTATTAATCCGTTCCAGGGTTTCCAGCACAGACAGATGGTGAGCGCTTTTGAGAACAAGTCACGGATGTTTTTCTAGCTTGCGCTACAGAACCGCAATTTCCACGTTATAAACATTATTTCTTTTATGACACCTTGACTCTAGCATTTGTTATAGCACATTATTAGTAATCTATACAGAATGTTTCGCTCTGTTATTAAAGTGTTTTGAAGCTTATCAGACCCTTTTTGCACTGGCAGATAGGAGCGCAACAACCCGGAAGCGCACCGTGATGTCATGACGTCAATCCGAAAATACAGCAGAACAGCTTGTAATTGTTCTTATCTCGAATTTTTCTCCACATCTGGAAGCAAAAAATTTCCCTCAAGACCTTTCGTATCTCAAAACATTTCGTAACTCAAAGCATTCGTATCTCAGGGTACCACTGTACTGCAGAAAACTATCAGGTAATACAAATGCAGAAATCCTGGATGCAATGACACTTGCCAATAAACTCTCAGAAGGTCTAACTTGGTTACAAAGACAGCTGCACCAACATTGTCTGCGCAATCCTCCATTCTGGGCAATGGGAAGTTATCAGGAACTGTAACAGCATTGACCTTCCTGTAATCTGTACAGAACCTGAATAAACCATCTGTTTTCAGTACAAGAATACAGGGAGAACTCCAAGGACTTATGTCAAAAAGAAGCTCTCTTTGTCTGATTAACCCAATATGGATGCTGTTTAATGGGTTGTGAGTCTCCAACATTAATGTCATGCTCAAGCACAGTAGTGCGGGTTGGTACATCATTAAATAATTCAGAAAATCTCTAATAAAAGCTACGAGTTCCTTTTTTTGCCTGGCAGACAGGTAAGAATCCAGGTCATTTAGAATTCCTAAATTTTGCAGTTTGCTGAAAAGTATGACGCAAAATAAGACCATTTTCATCAGCATCATCCAACATTGTGTCCTCTCTACATACAGAAACTACTGAGATAGGTACCACACCCTTCTCTTCAACAGTAGGAACTACAATCAGTTGAGAGTTTCTTTCATGATAAAGTTTTAACATGTTAATGTAACACACACGCTTTTGCCTTCGTCGATCAGGTGTTTCAATGACGTAATTAACATCTGACAGTTTCTTGAGCACCTTGTAAGGTCCAGTAAATCAAGCTGAAAGAGCAGAACTTATGACCGGCAAAATTACAAACACTTTGTCTCTCTCCCTAAAAGAACGTGGAGTTGCTTTGCCATCATACTCATGTTAAATCTTTCCTTGGGAAGCTATAAGGTTCTCTCTAGCTGTATCCAAGTCTTATGAAGAGGTTCCTTTTACTTGCTCACAAACGTCAGCACATTGGTAATTGGGGCACTATCTTTTGACACAATTTGTTCTTTAAGAACCTTTAATGGACCTCAAATTGAATGTCTAAACAAAAGTTCATTAGTACTGAATCCTAGACTCTCCTGCACAGCTTATTTTGCTGCGAATAAAGCAAAAGGAACACTTTCATCCCAATCATAGTCTAAGCAATGCTCCCGTAGTATGTCTTTTAGGGTCTGGTGAAATCTCTCAAGTGCACCTTGACTCTCAGGATGGTATGCACTTGATGTACGATGGGTAATCCTCAAGGAAGACAATACTTGGGAAAACACCTTGGACATAAAGTTAGTTCCTTGGTCAGTTTGGATCACTTTAGGCAGGCCGAAGGTACAAAAGAACTTTGTTAAAGCACGAATAACAATTCGACAAACCCATGGGGATGTGCATCCGTGGGTATTACCCCCAACTGTGCCTACGGGTTACTGCCACCACTCAGCACAGCGCCTAAGTCAAGGCAGTAATGATTGATGAAGGTTTGGGGTGTCGACCAGCCCGCAGCTCTACATATGTCATTGAGTGAGACCCCCTTAGCCAATGCCCACGAGGCAGTGATGCCGCAGGTGGAATGGGCCCTCGGCTTCGTCAGAGGGCAGGGTACATCACTCTCTTGGTAAGACAGCTGGATAACCTCCACAATCCAATGCGCTATCCGCTGCTTGGACACAGCGTACCCCTTCCATTGGCCACTGCAGCATATGAAGAGGTGCTGAGAGTTATGAAACTCCCTGGTTCTGTTTAGATAGAGCCAAAGGGCGCGGACTGGACAGAGTGTACCCTGGGCTGGGTCTGCCTCCTCCAGGCAGGACCGACGAAACCTTGGGGATGAATCAGGGCCTGAGACTGATTCGCACCAGAGAGTCCTGAGGGCCGAATTCCAGGCATGGTATGAGGTGAGGAAGGCTCTGGGGAGAATGAAGAGGGGAAAGGCTGTTGGTCCAGATAATATACCTGTGGAGGTGTGGAAGTGTCTAGAAGAGACAGCAGTGGAGTTCCTTTCTAGGTTATTCAACAGGAATTTAGAGAGTGAGAAGATGCCTGAGGAATGGAGGAGAAGTGTCCTTTAAGAACTAGGTTGATGTGCAGAATTGTAGCAACTACAGAGGCATAAAGTTGATGAGCCATAAAATGAAACTCTGGGAAAGAGTAGTGGAAGCTAGTCTAAGAAGGGAAGTGGATATTGGCAAGAGATTGTCAGAAGGGGCTATACTGCGTCTTTGTGGATTTAGAAAAGCTTATGACAGGGTGCCGAGAGAGGAACTATGGTCCTGTATGAAGATATCAGGCACAGAAGTACGTCAGAGCAGTTCAGGATATGATTGAGAGGAGTAAGACGGCAGTGAGATGTGCTGTAGGTCAGACAGAGGAGTTCAAGGTGGAGGTTGGGCTACATCAAGGATCAGCTTTGAGTCCCTTCTTATTTGCTATGGTGATGGACAGGTTAATAGTGAGGTTACAGGTGTTGTGTGACAGAAGAGTGTCAGCAAGAATCAAATGAAAAGTGTACAGAACAGTAGTGAGACCAGCTATGATGTATGGGTCAGAGACTGTAGCAGTGAGGAAGAGACAAGAGGCAGAGATGGAAGTAGCAGAGATGAGGATGTTGAGGTTCAGTTTAGGAGTGACGAGGATGGACAAGATTAGGAACAGGCACATCAGAGGGACAGCTCAGGTTGGTTGACAAAGTCAGAGAAGCTAGATTGAGATGGTTTGGACATGTGCAGAGGAAGGATAGTGGTTATATTGGTAGAAGGATGTTGGAGATGGAGATGCCAGCCAAGAGGTCAAGAGGACAGCAAAGATATATGGATGTGCTAAAAGAGGACATGAAGTTAGTTGGTGCAAGAGTAGAGGAAACTGAGGACAGAGTTAGGTGGAAACGGATGATTCGCTGTGGCGACTCCTAAACTGGGAACAGCCGATGGTAGAAGAAGAAGAGTATAAATGCCTTAGAAGTAATGCGCTGCAATATCATAGCTCAGTCTCGTCTGTTGTCATTAAGCGTTGGACAATGAGAAACTAATTCTTTGACAACTCCAAAAACAGAGCATTACCAGCCAGCGCATCATGTTCACTTTTCTCAACATGCCTTTTGGCATCTTAAAATGTGTATAAATGCATTAGAATTCCTTTGATAAAGTATCAAAGTTCAAGCTTATCTTTTGTTTTTTCAAGCGCTGGGGATGTTTGAAACGCTTGTTACATTGTAAAATGACAAGTCCAAAAACAACACATTAAAAGCAAGTGCATCATGATCTTTACACTTTCCGTTATATTTGGCCACTTAGAATTAATTCAAATGCATTATAATCTCTTTGCTACAGTATCAAAGTTCAATCATGTCTGTTGTTTCTTCTATATATAAAATAAAGTAATGGGCTGTTAAAAGTCTAATAAATTTACGCCTTTGCTATTTGTGTTCTGCAGGACTCTCATTTTGTAAAGACCTTTGTTTTGTTATGCTTCACATACTTCTTTTTTGTGTTCATTTTCAATAAATACACCACTGAGGGCTAAAGATTGAAGGTTTGTTCATCTGTAAGTTCATAAGGGAGACGACTTCCACCGCCTTTTAACAGGTTATGGGCCCAGGCAAAGCTAAGTCTGCCTCCGTGAACTAGCAGCTCTGTCAGCTGACAGCAAAGTTAGAAGTCTACCGTGACGAATTACACAGAGCTACTGTAAGGAAACCTGTGGATGAACAAAAGAGAAAATTCCGTGGAGTATGACACTAACGTCATTAAATGTGAGTACAAGAATAAAGTACAAAAGCATATTCGAAAATAACGGGACGAGGAGCATCGGGGCTAATGGCACCACAGCTAATATTCGATGGTTCATAAGGGAAACATGACCTATGGGAAGCAAGATTTCTTGGTCACCTTCACATTCTAAAGTTAAAACAAATGATTTTACATGAACCAACTGGGGCTAATGAAGAGCAATTGTACGAAGATAGACAAATGAATGCAGACTGCTATGCCAAGCTCATCCATCTGATTGATGATAAAAGCTTGTCATTGATAAGACACAAGGCTGCTGATGATGGCAGGAAAGCCCTAAAAATATTGAAAGAGCATTACTCAGGGAAAGCAAGCCAAGGATAATAAGCATGAAAATGTCACAGACTATATCATAGCTCTATATCATAGAACATCATTACAGCTTTAAGAGATGCTGGTGAAACTCTGAGTGATGGATTGATTATAGCCATGGTAATTGGTGGACGAGGTGGAAAGAGTAATATGCTACTCAAGTAAAAGTACTGTTACTTCACTGTTTGAACAACAGTGGAGAGTGGGTGATTCTAGTGTAGTTAAAAAAGAAAAAAGATGGGGATATAAATTTAACTGGTTTTTAATTAAGGGAAATATTTCCTATACAATTAAAGTGCAATAAAAATAAATAAAATAACCATATAAAACATTTAGGGATGTAACAACATAAATTGTGGACTCAGCAGAGCATCCTTGAAATAACAGCCATTTACAGATAATAGACCTATCAACTAACAAACATCTAATAAAATCATCCTTAATCTATTAACTTTCTGTTAAGTTTAAGCAGCAGTTGATTTTCAAACTTAGATGAGTTCATCCTAGCTCGTTTTGCAGTAAATAGCAGTCCAGCACTACTGAACAGATGCTCACATGCAGCTGAGGCAGGAAGGCCAGTGTTGAGCTTGACAGAAAGGTTTTTGATGTGTGGAAATGAGTTCCATTTTGTTTGAGACACAGGCAAGGTACCCATCTACCCATCTCTCTCCTGTGCCTTGTGACCTTCTGGACTTCATTGAGGAAAAGAAGTCCTCTTCATCTGATGAATGTTGCCCAACTTCTGGCCATCTGGTCAAGGTGTTGTCTCACATAGACAGGTCCTGTTGAGAACACAACAATGCATATAAATTATTTCTGACAATTAAGCTGATTAATGTGGCAAAGAGTTGATCATAATGCAGAAACTGCAAAGACTGGTTTTACTGCACTCACCTCAAATAAAATTGCATACTTGCTTCTATGATATCAGCCAGATCATTGTTCTTTTCCACCATTGCAGCATCTGTTGTGGCAACTACATTCAACAGGTGACATGCATATCTTTGATGTGGTGGAAGCTGGTACTCAAGACCACTGTCTTGTTCCAGGATGCTTAATGTGTCCACGTAGACAGCTTGTGGGTCTTCAGAAGAGTCCTGATCTGATTCGAACTCTGCTTCCTTGGTCTGGCTTTGCTCACCAAAGACAATGAATGTTGTGGTTCTTACCACTTTTCCTCTTATTCTATACTGACAATGAATGTCATCAAGAGCCCCTGCCAGAACATCAAAGGTGTGAGACCCTTTCAATCTCTGACATGCAAGTGCGGCAGATCTATGCTCCAAGGTTTCTTCATCTATCCAATGAGCTGTCACTCCAATGTAACTTTGCTGGTGGGCTGTGCAGCAGTCGGTAGTGGTGGCAACATAGGTGACTTTACTGAGGTGTGACACCAAAGTCTTCTTCCACTGATTGGTGGCTCCATCAATTCTGTTCCAGAGAGTTGGTCTGGAAATGATTTTGCATTGAGGATTCAGTGCAAGTAAAATGTCTCTAAAAGCTGGTTGTTCGACCAAAAAGAATGGATGAAGACCCTCACAAATGAAGTTAATCATGAGCTTGTCGACCTTTGCCTGTGGCATACTTGTGTTTGCACCAACTGCCATTGTATCACTTAATTTTGCTTGTTTGGTTGGGATTACTGGTGGTTCCAGAGCTCGCTTCTGTCCTGCCCCAAAATCAGTGAAGGCCTTCAGCTTTAATGGATGTTTTCTCAGTAATCAAAATATTTCAACTGTAAATAAATGTTCATTAAACACACAGGATTTGAAATTTTTACATTGGTGTGTGTGTGTGTGTGCGCGTTTGCTTCTACACACACATCCCATTCTGTCTTTTACATTATTGCGGACTAAGCTGAAGATAAGAACATGCTTATGAAAAACAGTGGCTATATTAGACTGCCAAAGAAACACACTGAATGTTAACCTTCACACAGTTAAATATGATGTAACTCTAACCTCATATACATACATTAATACATAAACAGGTGTTCATTTTAACATTTTTATTTAAAAAAATAAGCCATTCTGTCTACTGATAATAAAAAAATATTGTTTAATGGCCTTTACTGATCATAAAAAAATTAAGTTGAGTCTACTGCAAGTATCCACTTTCACAGCCAAAATAAAATCTGTTACAATTTGTCATTTAACTTACGATAATGAGAGAAATCGCAAATACAGAGTCAGCTCACGCATTGAACTCAGTGACGAATCAAAACACTTTGATTGGACACTGCATTCTCAACAAAAGTGTAAGATTGGTTATACAGTAATGCCCAATTCTAACACGGCATCTGCTGCAGATCAATTCTAACTCTTTTCATAGACTTAAGTAAATCGTGACACTGGTAATAGCTCATTAGGAATAGATTTCGAGCAAACAGAAAACAAAGTTGTCATGTCTCAGAAAAGGTATGTGCGCAAAATTCTAGAGAAATTTGGGATGGTAGAATGTCAGCCTAGAAAGACACCATGTGAGTCAAAACTTGACTACACTGAAGATGCTCGAAAGATGGCTGAAACAAGGAAGTACAGAGAAGCGGTAGGAAGTTTAATATATCTGTCCACATGCACTAGACCAGACATGAGTTTTGTAGTCAGCAAACTCTCCCAGCACTTTAATGATCCAACTGAAAAGCACTGGAACTCAGTAAAACATGTGTTCAGACATCTTAAAGGTACAGCAGAACAAGATCTTTGTTTCAGAACATGTGACACCAGTAAACTAGGCCTAATAGTTTACAGTGATGCGGGTTTGGACACCAGAGAGGGCAGACAGACATAGTATTTCTGGGTTTTGCGTCAGTCTGAGTGAAGGAAGCGCTTTGATCTCATGGAAGACAAGAAAACAACCCACAATTGCCCTTTCTATATGTGAAGCAGAATACATTGCTCTAGCATCAGCCATACAGGAATTTATATACCTAGAACTAAAAGGGGCAGACAGTCATACCTATGAGCAGAGACAAGGGTATATGAAGACAATCAAGGTACTATTGCACTGGCTAAAAATCCCGTGAACAGGCAACGATGTAAGCACATTGACATCAAGTATCACTTCATAAGAGTGATATTTGACATAAGCTGTCAACAGTGGAAGGATACTTCTTGAGTGTTGTCCCACTGAGCTAATGCTTGCTGAAGTCATGACCAAGCCAGTTACTGAACTGAAGTTGGAAAGATTTTGTGGCCCACCAAAGGGGGAGGATAACTTCCAACCCCACTTTAGCAATGACAATGCCACCCTGGTGGGGAGCCAGGGAATTACCCCACAAAATAGAAGGCATGCACGGGTTCACCCCACCCGTGGGAAAGAGACAGTAGGAGGAGAGGTGGAATAATAAGCAATTAACTTTATTTAATACAACAAATAGCAATTAAAACATAAATAGCACAATAATCATCAAGCGGCCAAAGCAAGCAGTTGAAGCAAGCAGAGCGTATAAATATTAAAATGGTGGAACAAACAGTGCAGGCTCCAAGACCTGCAAAACACACACGCATTTAGGGCAATTGGGCTGCTCTCAATTTCATAATAGTTACCAGGATCGGCAATACATATAGCGAGGGCAGAGCGATTGCATACTCACGTTTTAAATATTGATGTGGACGCACAGACTCCCTATGCAATCCCCAACAGCTATTTGTGGTATAAACACAGAGATTTACGACGCTCTAACTTTAAACGGAACGTGGATGAGCAATTGGAAATTATTCAGCACGAAATCCACAGTACAACCCCACATACCTCACTAATGCCGGTGAACGGAGAGACAAGCGACCCGGAAGGTAAACGGCCCGCCGCAAACAGGTTGTGCTTCACTACGGCTTCAAAATAAAGGTCCTTATAAATCACCCATGCCCTAACGAGTTTACCTATCAATTCCAGGGACAGCAGGATCTCAATTTCATCATGCCACATTCTACCCCCCATTTCTTTAATCGGTGGCCCGACGATAAAGTATTACAGCGCCAACCATCTAATCCCATGGCCTGAACAACCCAGAGAGTTGTTTAACCATAGCCCCTCCAATTGCCCGCGGCAAGTGATGAAGGTTAGAATGTGTACCTGCCGTAGACCTACCAGTACGAAGTAAGGGGATGGTTTCTTGCACCGCGGCTTGTGGTACATCACCAGGGCAAGTGTGAACGGCGGGATTCAACTCGGGGACAGCTACACGGTCTGCGGGGGCTGTCTTCAAACGTGCCGGCACAAACCCATGACTTGTCGCAGGGACTGCAGGCACCAGTCTCAGCAAATCCCCATCCTCCACTGAGGTTCCATCTAACAAGCTGGGTTCTCCCTGCGGAGACTCCACTGGAACAGTGAGGGGGCCTTCCCTAAAGATTTTGGGCTTCAGTGCAGTCTGATGAACACACCGACTTGCACCCAAATCATCCATTGGTGCAATAGTATAAACTGAACCCCCTGGAGCTGGCGCTTTAAGGACTTTGTACTCGACGGAGCTCCACACATCACGAATCTTATGGCGTCCCCGACTGCCAAAGTCTCTCAAATAAGCAAGCTGGCCCTTATCTAACGGTTGGTCTCGGACGGTGGCATCATGACATGCCTTGCGGTAATCTGCCCCTGCCTCTAGCCTCTCCCGGACACCCTCATAGGCTACACGAAGCGTCTCTCGATGCTGCTGGATCCACTCGTGTACACCCCCAACCTCCCCTATAGTGATCCTTCCTAGCAGAAAATCTACTGGAAGACGCGGTTCCTGACCAAACATAAGGAAATACGGGGACTCCCCAGTAGATTTGTGGGGAGTGGTGTTGTAATAAAATAACACCTGAGGGAGACAGGATGCCCAGTCGGTCTTATGGGTGAGAGGCAAAGTCCGCAGCAGATCGTGCAGAGTTCTGTTAAATCGTTCGCACTGTCCATTCCCCGCCGGATGGTATGAGGTAGTGCGAGAACGCTGGATCTTATATAGTGCGCACAGCTGCTGAATAAGGGTTGATTCAAAATTCCGACCTTGATCGGAATGGATACGCACCGGAACTCCAAATTTGTAGAACCATTCACCGACGAGTACTCTACTGACCGTCTCAGCCCTCTGGTCCCGTGTAGGAACTGCTAGAGTATATTTGGTGAATACATTGGTGATAACAAGGACATTCTCCAACCCAGACCGAGTGGGCTCTAGCACTGTGAAGTCGATGGCTATCACCTCATTAGGCCTAAATGCCAGCAAGTGTCCCATAAAACTTGTTGAACCCACCCCAGTATGCTTGGAACCCACCCCAGTATCCTGGCACTGTTCACACTCTCTACACCATTGTGCCACGTCTTTAGCCATACCTGGCCAGTAGTAGCGTCGCCGTATCAACTCAAGTGTCCTATCAATCCCCTGGTGTCCATGCTCCTGATGCAGTTGTGTAAGAACAAACGGCCTCAATGAAATCGGCAACACCAACTGCAGAGTCCATTCAGTACCGTCACCACTGGACCTCCTGCGGAAGAGTAAACCCTCATCTTCCTGGAGCCTACTAGTTTGGCGCAGCAGGGCTACAGAGTCTTTTGACAGTGCCCGGCGTTCCTCCGCACTGGGAGGCCTCCCCAGTTTCCATAGTTTCCACACTGCTTCAATACTCGGATCACCCTTCTGCAAAGCCCTCATGTCCTGCTCTTGAAATGGCAGGGTAGTAATAATGGACTGAGTACCTGGGACCTGGGTGGTCTGTCGGATGGCTTCTGGCAAGCAAGCTCCAAGAAGGACTTCAGCTAGTTCTCCTTGGCTGGTTGGGCCTTGTCGTGAAACGGGAATCCGCATTGCGGTTAGTTCGTCCAGGACGATATTTAATATCAAAGTTGAAAGCGGCCAGCTGGGCTGCCCAGCGCTGTTCGGTTGCCCCCAACTTTGCTGTGTTCAGGTGGCTAAGGGGGTTATCTGTAAACACAGTTTACCTCTGTCCCAGCAAATAGTCACTAAATTTTTCGGTCATGGCCCACTTGAGCACAAGAAACTCGAGTTTCATCGAGCTGTAGTTAAGCATATTGCGCTCAGTGGGCCTTAGACCACGGCTAGCATATGCGATAGGACGGACCTTGCCTCCTTGCTCCTGAGACAAGACTGCTCCCAACCCACCATAACTAGCATCCACCTCCAAAATAAAAGGGAGTGAAAAGTCTGCGTATGCCAGGACAGGGGCAGAGGTCAGCCTATGTTTCAACCCCCCGAAGCTTTCCTGACACTGTTCTGACCAACAATCGCTGAACTGTCCTTCCTCTCCAGGCTTACCCTTACGCCCTGCAAATCTCACAACCAGTCTGTGTAGAGGTGCTGCCAATTCAGCGAACCTTTCTAGAAACCAGCGATAGTAGCTCGCGAACCCCAGGAAGCCACTCTCGCACAGCCTGTACCTTACTCGGGTCAGTGGCTACCCCCTCTGCTAAAATAATGTGCCCAAGGTAGCCAACCTTACGTTGGAAAAATGAGCACTTAGCGACTTTGGCCTTTAGTCCCTCCCCCTTTAACCGTCCCAATACTGCTTCCAGTCGTTCAAGGTGCTGCTGTACCGACAATGAAAATATGACAATGTCGTCAAGGTACAGCAACAATGATCGACCCTGTTGGTCCCGAATACCCGCTCCATCAATCGTTGGAAGGTACTGGGCGCATTACAGAGACCGAAGGGGAGATGATTAAACTCGAAAAGCCCAAAGGGCGTACAAAAAGCAGTCTTGGCCTTGTCATGCTCCGCCACAGGCACCTGATGGTACCCGCTGGCAAGGTCCAACGTTGAGAACCACTGGGCACCCACCAATGAGTCTAAGGTTTCCTCAATACGAGGCGACGGGAACGCATCCTTTCGGGTTCTAGCATTTAACTGCCTGTAGTCTACACACATTCTGAGAGTCCCATCCTTTTTCTTGACTAGAAAGATGGGGGAGGCGTATGGGCTACAGCTCTCGCGGATGATGTTAGTTTCCAACAGTTGGTTGATATTGGTGCGAACCATGTCATATTCCGACTGGGGTATTCGCCTATAACGCTGGCGTATGGGCGCATCGTCAGTTAAAGAAATTGTGTGCGCGAGCAAATTTGTACAACCAAGATCGCCATCATGTGCTGCAAAAACAGTTGAAAATTTGGACAGCAACTGCCGTACCCGGGGTTGCTCCTCTATGGGCAGCATAGTTAAGTCAAGCTGTTCAATTTGCTCGACCACCGTAGGTGTGACGGCAGAGACACACGCCTCTGCAGCGGTAGACATCACTGGGACCTCCACTACACCAGTGGGTCAAAATAGAAGGCACGCACGGGTTCACCCCACTCATGGGAAAGAGACAGTAGGAGGAGACGTGGAATAATAAGCAATTAACTTTATTTAATACAACATTATTAAAACCTAAATAGCACAATAATCATCTCCCCGGATGGGGGCAGGATCAGGGTGGACCAGACAATGCGTCAGGTAAAACTGTGATCACACTGCACGCCACTCACGCAACCCCTTCAAACGTTGTAGTCACTGTACTCCACACACACCACAAGCATCAGCGAGTCTGGTCCCCACAGCTCCACAGATACCCCATACCTGCAGGAAAGATGAAACGCATTACAACAATATCTCACACACACGCTTGCACACACACACTCCACTCGCTACTTTGTTTCTCAAAATGTTCAGATTGCACCTCCCATCACACTATATTGCAAATAGACACAATAACAAAGTCCCACAGGGTCCAGCCCTAGTGGTCGTCTCAAGTCACATTAACTAGATACGCAAAGAACAAAAAAGAAAAGAATACTTAAATCAGTTCCATTTGCCCCAAAATGTCCACAAACGACAGTCAGACGAGGGACCCCGCATGATGCGAGTGCCTTGAATCCCTGGTCTGCTGTGCTGGAGGAGTGAAACAGAGCGACCCGTGGCTGCTCAGCCCCGGAAGTTACACAGCCAGATGCACACAGCAAAGCAGCACCGCAAGCAAGAGATTACGAGCAAAGCAAGCGGCCAAAGCAAGCAGTTGAAGCAAGCAGAGCGTATAAATATTAAAATGGTGGAACAAACAGTGCAGGCTCCAAGACCTGCAAAACACACACGCATTTAGGGCAATTGGGCTGCTCTCAATTTCATAATAGTTACCAGGATCGGCAAAACATATAGCGAGGGCAGAGCGATTGCATACTCACGTTTTAAATATTGATGCGGGCGCACAGACTCCCGATGCAATCCCCAACTGCTATTTGTGGTATAAACACAGAGATTTACGACGCTCTAACTTTAAACGGAACGTGGATGAGCAATTGGAAATAATTCAGCACGAAATCCACAGTACAACCCCACATACCTCACTATTGCCGGTGAACGGAGAGACAAGTGACCTGGAAGGTAAACGGCCCGCCAGAAACAGGTTGTGCTTCACTACGGCTTCAAAATAAAGGTCCTTATAAATCACCCATGCCCTAACGAGTTTACCTATCAATTCCAGGGACAGCAGGATCTCAATTTCATCATGCCACAATTTGCTGAAGTAATTTTTGGCACATAAAATGTGTAGGCAAATCTTTTGTACATGGGAAGAGATGTTTTTCTTGTATTTTCAGAGCACAAAAGCTTAATGCGAGTGGGGGTGTTAAAAGTCTAATATATTTACGCCTTTGCTATTTGTGATCTGCAGGACTCTTATTTTGTATAGACCTTTGTTAAGTTATGCTTCTTTTTCTTCTTCTCGACCGCGAAATTGCAGCAGTGTTTGTTGTGTTCATTTTCAATAAATATGGGTCGAAAAATGATCTACGTGAAGTGGTTGGCGACCAAGATGGCGTCCGTGTAAGACCTGTCATAGCAAGCTCTACCGAAAAAGTGGTTTTTTTAACAATATTTGTGCACACGAAGATCTAATATCTACTTTTTGAGGCAACTTACTCTATCTGCACAGCTACGTTAGTCTTTGACTTTCTTCCTCTCCACATTATTAACTTTGGAATCTGTTTTTGAACTTTGCACGTGTCTATATGGAACCGAACGATATTCACGATACCCTGCACAGTTACGCTTGGAAATCTCTGGATCCATGCTTTGGGGATATGGAAACTAATTCTAAATCTCCACCTGAAACCCTGGACTCACGCCCCGCCAAAAAAAGGTGAAACCCAACACCGATTCCCCTGAAGCTCCATCTGCTATGCTAGCTGACCTGTTGCGCATAGAGAAGCTACAAGAGGAAAGTATATGAAGGCTAGCATCAGTGGAGGCTGCCGTCAAGGACAACAGCGTTTCCATCAAAGTACTCGCGGACTCTCTAGATACTTTAAGCTCGCGAACGGATGCTGTGGTTGATAAAATTGAAGCTGTTGATAACAGGGTACTAAAACTTGAGAAGGACAATGGCATGCTGCATGAAAAGTTTGAAGAGTTTGACACCTATAAACGGCGCTGGAACCTAAGAGTGGCAGACTTGGAGGAATGCACGGGAGAAAACGTAAAACAACTAGTGATCAATCTTTTCAGCGAGGTCTCTCCAGATATTGCTCATCAGATTTCTAAAGCTGTGGATATCGCTCATCGATTGGGACCGCGCTCAGAGAAGTTAACTGTAAAGAAGTAGTTTACAGTAACAGTTTTATTGTTCTACTCTCTGTAATTTACTGTTCTTGTTCTGTCTTTATCGTTCATCTCTGTTAACGCCAGGGGGCTGAGAAATGCTGTCAAACGTAAAGCACTGTTCTTATTAGTAAAGGACCACAAAAATGATTTATGCTTAATACAAGAATGTCATTCTTCTAAGGAGGATACTAAATACTGGAGGTCGCAATGGGGCAATGATGTTTGGTTTGCGCACGGTTCTCAACATTCTGCTGGTGTGGGCATCTTAAGAAATAAGTTTGAAGGAGAAATCTTGGCTACTGATCCGGATTTACTTGGCCACTACTGCTTATTAGTTGCATCTCTTAGCCAAAATACCTTTATTATTATTAACATATATGGTTATAACTGCTCCTCTAACAATTCTATTTTGCTTGAAAACTTGGAGAAAAAAATCTCAACTTGGCTTCAAAAACACCCGACTGCTTCAATTATTATAGGAGGGGATTTTAATATAACAATGAATAACTCATTAGATAGATGACCTCAATGATATTTGGAGAGCGCAATTTCCTGACACTCTTCTTTACACGTGGAGTAACAAAGACCTTTCTAGACAGTCTAGAATTGACTACTGGCTAGTTTCTAATCATTTAATCAACAGTGAGTGCTCTACTAATATCTTTAATGCTCCATTAACAGACCATAGAGCTATCTCTCTTTCTATCTCTCTTTTGAAACATTCTATGCAAAAAGCATCTCTTTGGAAATTCAATAATTCTTTTCTTAAAATTTCAACAGTAAAAGAAACAGTTTCTAATATTATTAAAACTTATTGGGATAAAGCAAATACTGAGAAATTATTTAGTATTAATTGGGAACTTTGCAAATTTGAAATTGGGAAATATTGCAGACAATTTGGTGCTACATTAGCTAAAAATAGAAAGGCAGAGAAGGAGGAAATACTTATTAAATTATCCACTCTCCTTAGTAAAGAAAATCTGCCAAATCTGGAAAAAAATTATTACTTCAAAATAAATTAGATGATGTATATAAATTGCAAGCTCAAGGAGCATTTATTAGATCTAGAAGCAAATGGATTGAAAAGGGTGAACAAAATTCTTCGTATTTCTTCAGACTTGAAAGAAGCAGAGCCACTAGCACTTGTATAGAGAAATTAAGAATAAATGGTACAATTGTGGATGACTCGCGTGTAATTGCTGCTCATTGTGCCAGATTTTATGAAACACTTTATCAATCCAACTGCTGTAATGAATATATTGACTCTTTCTTAGACTCTGTTGATATCTCTAAAGCTCTCTCTGATGACGAAAAAGCTCTTTGTGATTATCATATTGACCCAAAAGAAGTGTCCTTGACTATTAATTACTTTAAAAAAAAGCAACAAGTCTCGAGGAAATGATGGTATTACAGCGGAATTTTATATATTTTTCTCTGATCAATTATCTCCCTTTTTAACTGAAATGTTTAATGAGAGCATAAATAATGGCTATCTCCCACCTTCTCTGACTGAAGGCGTAATTTCTCTGATCCCAAAATCCAAAAAAGACACGTTGTTGATTGATAATTGGCGTCCCATAACTCTTCTAAACAATGATTATAAAATCCTAGCCTTACTTTTTGCTAATAGAATAAAAGATGTTCTTAACTCAATAATAGATGAGTGTCAGTCGGGATTTATGAAGGGTCATCACATAGTCAATAATATTAGGCTTGTGTTAGACTTATTAGATTATAGCGATTTTATTGATCCGGAAAGTTTCATCCTATTCCTTGATTTTCACAAAGCCTTTGACTCTGTTGCGCATAACTTCATCTTTAAAGCACTACAAAAATGTGGTTTTGGACCATTTTTCTGTAAAACAATGAAGTCTCCCTGGCTTTAGAATTAATTAGCCCTTTCTCCAAAGCCTCTGGCCTAAATCTTAATATCAGTAAATGTGAGCTTTTAGCCATCAAATCTTGCTCTGCACTCTCTTTTTGTAACATTCCTGTTAAAAATGAAGTAACATATTTAGGAGTCATAATAAGCAAAAACTCTAAAACAAGATGCACTTCTAACTTTTCCACAATCATAAACAAAACCCAAACTAAATTTAACCCTTGGCTCCAAAGAGACCCATTTCTAAAAGGTAGAATTCTGCTCTCTAAGGCTGAAGGTCTGTCGAGACTCACATACACCACTCTCTCAATATATGTTGATAACTCCACATTAAAGAAAATAGACTGTTACTGGACTTTTTGTGGAAAAAGAAAACTCATTATATTAATAAAAATATGCTAATGAATTCTGAGGATCGTGGTGGTATGAATTATTTAGACTTTACAACTTTGAACAACACATTCAAGATCAACTGGCTGAAAGGCTTCTTAAACGATCTTAACTCCATGTGGAACGCTATTCCCTCCTACATTTTCTCCAAATTTGGTGGCCTAAGATTTCTCCTTCTTTGTAATTATGATGTCTCTAAGATACCTCTAAAGCTTTCCAACTTTCACAAACAAATACTTCTTTCCTGGTCTCTGATTTACAAGCACAACTTCTCACCCCACACATACTATATTTGGAACAACAGAAACATAACGTTTAAAAACAAGACAATCTTCTTCCAAAACTGGTTTATTGGTCCAACAATTATTCAATTCGAATGGCTATTTGTATAGTTACTCTGAATTTCTCTCTGTTTTCTCTCTTCCTGTGACTCCATGAGAGTTTTCTATTGTGATGGATGCCATTCCCTCTGCTATAACTATGTTGCTAAAAGACCATTATTCTCTCTCATAATGCCTCAGATATTAACCCTCTGAATACTTATATTGGCAAACTGTGTCTCACAGCTTTCCCTCGCAATAACAGCAGCTCCATGCCTGTGTACCACGAGTGCTATCTTACTGAAATGGCTTTGTTAATAATATTCCCTGGAAGAAAGTCTGGTCTTTACCAAACAAGTACCTTTTGACAAACAAAACCAAAGAAGTCACGTTTAAGCTGCTCTATAATTATTATCCTGTCAAATCTTTCATATCTACCAGGGTTAATAAGGACATTGACACAAACTGTTCTTTTTGTGGTGAAAATTGTGAAACTGTCATCTCTTCAGGACATGTAACTTCTCTGCACGTTTTTGGTCTGACATACTTTTTTTTATTCAAAACACTTTTCTTAACAGTTTTGACTTTGCATTCAAAGATGTTGTTTTTGGTATTTATAAGAACCAGGCAGAAGACAATGATAAATATTTTTCATTAATTTAATTTTTATGCTGGCAAAATTACATATTTACAAATGTAAATTCACTAACTCCAAACCCCACTTTTATGCCTTTAAAACTGAACTTAAAAACTATTGTGAAAGTATCCAACACTCTCAGAACCGTAAAGCACTTAAATGTAAACTTTGTATGACTCCTTAATCTGACCTCCCTCATTCTTAAATATGAATGTATTTGGCTCCTATATATTGTTCCTCAATGCTCATTGTAATGATGTGCTGCTCATGGCGGTGATGTATGTGCTCCCTGGCTGTATGTACCTTGTGATGTTTTCAGATAAGCAATAAAAATAAAAAAAAAATCAATAAATACGCCCCTGAAGGCTAAAGATTGAAGGTTCGTTCATCTGTAAGTTCATAAGGGAGACGACTGCGCACCACCTTTCAACATGGGCATTCGTATTATTATACAATTTAATAATTAAAGTCAAAGTTCTAATTAATATACTCAAACTAATTAATAATCTATAGAAAATAGCATCAGTAAACATACTGTATATACAATTTCAATCTTTACCAAGCATGTACAAGTTACAGATAAAATTAAGTTGAAAAATTGATGGAGCAAAGGCGCCCTTTGCTCTCTTTAATGTTTGTCTAGTATTTGTTTTGAAATATGGCACAAATCTTCCGCGTTTTGTGCCAGAATTGAACTGGACTGGTTTAAACGTAGGAAAAGTCTGCAATTTGTTTTTACAAATAGGCTTCAGTCTGTTTGCCAGACGTGTTCTGTTTATTCTGTACTGACTTTTATAGTTGCAAAATGGGTTTCAGTTTGCTTTATAAATTAGTTGAAACTACTTTCCAGTGGGTGGCGGTAATGCACCAGTAAGTGGGGCGTGCAAACCGCCAAAAACATCACGTGAAGAAGGAGTGAAAGGAAAGCGTTCCGTTTCAGATGACTCCATAACAACGGCCATAAGCGTTCCATTGCAGACGTGGTCTTTCATTCGCGTTTGAGCGCTAAAACCTAACAATTCTCCACAGTTTAACTGTAGCTCAGTTTAAAATAAACAACTATGAGCGATTGCGAGCGGGGCTTCGTGAAGCAGGTACGTATTTGTGCCGCGTTCTCTTTCAGTACTTATTCCTTCCACGTTTCTTCTAGAAATGGCATCCATGTTGTGTGTTAGCGCTAACAGTAGCGGAGACGGCATTTTTAAGTGTGGGCATTATCATTCATTTCTGGTGGGCTTAGTAGTAATTGCGTTCGATGTCTATATAATCAACAATGCATTAATGAATCGATTTAACATTACCATTGTGATCATTGAATTAATACAAGTAGTAGCCAGTTAGCTTGCTACATGCTAACGCTAGGTGAAAGACAATGTGGTGCGAAAGCCCTATATGCGCTTTTTAAAGGAAGCAAATATTCTACTGTTCTTTCAGTGTTTCTTCTTCTCTGTAAATAAAGTTGAGAATCTTGTGTTAACTTGTGTTTATTTGCAATTTTTTGGTAAGGTCACCCAGAGTCTTAAGCTTATCACATGTGCAAGAAAACGCCACCTACTCGCTAAAGAAAATGCATGATTATACCTAACTGCATAAATGCATTTGTACGTGTACCAAATTCATTCGAGTAGTTTAACACGTTTTTTAATGGGGGCCAATTTTTTGCATAAAGTTACATGCATAAGGCTCTCGGTACATCTTCAACTACTGCTTTTTTACGCAATTTATGAAAGGATTGTTTTATGTTAATGTTCATTCCACATTAATAACTCATTAGGAATCTTGGTTGTGATGTCCAGTGTTTACACATTCATCCTTTTCTTTTTTGTTAAGGGTGGAAGAAGAAAAATCTGGATGAAGTCAAATGTCAAGTTTATAATGCGAATAATTTGAAGCTGAATTTTCAGTGCATGCTAAAATAGCGAAGCAAAAGAAGTTCCCATATAGGCTTTGTGGGCAGTGAGAGAAATGGGGGAAGAGGAATGAAGTCAGAAATCAAATTGAGCCTGAAGAAAGAAGAAAAGATGTGTTAAGAAGTTAAGATCAGACGTTATCTGGAATAAGGTCGCAGCGCTAAGTAACTCTTAGTATGTTTGTCCCATGCGTGCATGCATGCATCTGATTTACTTGTATTGTAATTTTTACTAGCCATATATAAGCATGGTATTTACAACCACATATATTTGCACACATATTCTGATGGATAGTTTATCTATAAATAGTACATTAAATTTACACATTGGCAATGAAAATACCACATCTGCAGTATCATACATCAAATAAATATAGGTCACCATACTTTTTCACACAGACAAATGATTAGTAAGACATTCTCAGTGGAAGCTTTTTCTCTGGTTTTTGACTGTGCTGTGGTTGGTTTAGGAGCATCGTTCGGCCTCTAGGAGTGCAAGTCCTAGAGCCTCTGGCAAATCTGCCAGTCGCTCTCCAGTACGATCACCTGCTCGGTCCAAAGGGGGCTCTCGTCGCTCTCGTTCCAAGTCCCGCTCCAGGTCCAAGACTAGGCAAGTACTTTTTTCATGCCACACTCTTATGTTGTGCTGCAATAATTGTCGATTTTTCTTTATTATTATTTTTTTTTTTCTGGACACCATCTTTTCTAAGGGCCAACCAATATGTGCTTTTTTCTTGCCTATGCAAATATCTGAATATCTTTGTAATTGCTGCTGCATCACCCAATCAACATTATTGTTGTTGGAAAAAAAATTCAAAAAGGACATCGACATCATGAAGTCAATTAAAGTTAATTTTAATTTCCTATTTTTACATACTAAGTTTGGTACCTAATCTCAAGCAGATTGAGAGCATATGGAGACGCAAAGCATAGAGAGAAGGAGGAGAGCAGCAGAACACCAGAATGGAACACACTACTGTAAAAACAAAGTGCCACAGTTAAATAGTTCTCTTTAACCAAAATATGGGGTGGTTACAGGTATTTACAATAACAGAAATGTCACAGTGTCTCAGCTAACAGTAAACGCTGAGTACATCTTCGGGCCAAAAGCTTTCATTTGATCAGAAAGGAATAAGAACTAGTAGAACTGAACAGACACTGTTATAAATGCATTTGATAAACGGACATTTATCTACATCACATAGAGTTAAGAAATCACATTTCATAGTTCTAACAATTTTATATATAAAATTAAAACAATTTTTCATTCATGTATGTCTATTAGGGGTGTAACGGTACGCTAAAATCGTATTCGGTTCGGTACAGTGTCTTGGAGAGTTCGGTTCGGTTCATTCGGTTCGGTACAAAAAATAAGAACTTACATATTCTTTATTTTGAAAAGCTGCCAATACACAATAGAATTCTTGCAAAAAATAAATAAAAGTGACACATTTGGGTGATATTTTAAATAAATTGCACTCTTTATAAAGAAAAGCACATTTTTTTAACCTCTTAAGCCCGAGAGTCCCCGGTACCGGGGACTTGCCCCCTTGTGCGTTACAATTTCACTCATAGCTCACGAACCCTGAGAATAACCCACACATATTAAATGCTGTTGTGTTCAGCGGAAACTCCTCTAAAAACGTATCTAATTCAATTTCATATCCGTTAACCACAGCTCGAGCGCCATGCAAATAAACAACAACATATCCGGAGTATAATTCATGACCAAGTTTTTGTTTATATGCGATATGTATCCACAATATAAACGGAAACACCAAAACCATGGCATCAAATGAAAGCTAACAGCCAGCTGAATCCAGCGATATGCAACTCATTTACATTGCATGAAGTATTTCAGAGCAGGGAGCGAAAGTTCCACGAAAAAACGCTAGCGAAAACCAAGCAAGCATGTAAATCTTGTCTTACCTTTGCCGTTTTTTCAACAAAAAGTTATTTCCATAGCGATAAAAGTCCGTTTGTTGTTATGTCCGGTCGATAGCTTCGCGAAAACTCCATTTTGGATTATTTCTTTAGCTTTGTGGCGTCATTACGTCACCAAATATGGAACGACTCCCCGTGCGTAAGAGCACGTCTCTCCACGCTGCGCGTCGTGTGATTCGTCGGCGATCCCGTCAGTCTCAAAATGGTTGAGCTGATTGGTTTCCATAGAATCAGAGCTTTCCGTCGATATATAGATCTCCTGGATTGGACAGATGGTCGGGGGGGTAGGGACACGCAGAAGCTCGACGTCAAAGCGTTTGTGAGTGAAACGTTCCCAAAAGCGCAGCAAGATGGCGTAAATGAGCTTTTACCCCCCTTTTACAGCGTTTCTTTAGGAGTTTTTTTTGCTGAAATCATGTCCCATAAGCAAGAAAGGAAGACTATTAACGTAGCTAAAGCTTTGGACAAGATTTTTTCCATATTTCAATTATTGTGCCAAATTGTGCCAAACTGTGCCAACATGGATTACGCCTGAACTTTGTTCAATCAAAACCTTTACAGAATATTAGTTTCTTGTAGTATGAACACCAAACTTGCTACAGATGTTCTTGACATGTAGTGGTTACAATTGATTGTGTTTATTTGCTTCGTTATAAGTAAAATAAGGAGATATTGGAGGAAACATGTGGTTTTTTTTTTAGGCGGAGTTCATTTTTTGGCCATTCCAACATCAATTACTCTTACCCAGTGTTCTTGACTGTCAAATTAACTCATCCACACCACTCCCCAAGAACCTATCTTCATTTTGATACCAAGATTTGCAGTTTAGGCCTTGTAAAAGCTGAGAAATGCCTTAAAAAGTAAAAGTATAGGATTTTCGGAAAATAGGCCTCAGGGCTTAAGAGGTTAACTGGGACTAGGTCAGGGAAAGTGTGACATGTAAAGGCCATCAGAACACTGTTAGGCCTGCAAATATAATTACTCCCTGAATCATTGAACAGTGGGACACACCACGCTGACTTCCTCATTTGAGAAAGCAAAACAGAAGTGTTTTTTTTAAAGAGTCTTTTTCTACACCTTCCCTTTTATCAGTGCTTTATTGTTGTCTTCTAGAATCTATTCTCACTCTTTATCCGTAGCATCCAGTGGAAGAGAGATTTAAAAAAAAAATCCAATTAAAATTACAGATAAAACAGACCTAGAAACCACCTTAATTGATGTCCTTCTTACACATATGAGCGATAATCTACATTTGCTGACATTTAACTAACTGTGTATACAGAGCCTAAATATGGTTTGCTAGTACCTTTCATGTTATAATTATTGGAAAGATGATTGCTATACAGATACTTGTAAAGCCTTACCAGTGGTATTTCGGAGCATCACGTCACTCGACCATGCATAAAAACTGCATTAGTGCGCTAGAGCTATGAATCCTTCAAACTGTCCCTGCTTGTTTAAGGTCAATAAAGCCTTAGAATTATGCGTCCGATTATAGTTTGGTTTAGTGTTGTGTTTGTGTACCGGGGACAGCGGATTACATCAAATGCTAGCGTGCTAATGATTAAGTGCCGTCCCCTAGCATCTGTAATCAGTGTCTGGTATAGATTAAAAAGCTTGCTGCACTCCCTGTCTGTCAGCTGTCTCAACTCTACAGCTGTCCTTCCCAAACTCACAAAAACACCCGCTATATAATGACTGCAGCACACTGGGCCTCTTTGGCCTTCTGCCAGTCTTGAGTGTGGCTCTGTTGAGCGCATTTGTCCTTTAATCTGATACCTTTTGATCTATTACATACTCCTCACTTGCTACAGAAGAAAAGGAGATTATTTAATTTGTTCATAAACAGAAAAACTTAAGTTATTGCTCATCACTCATCACTCAATTTCTTTTATCTACCTGATTCAAAAGTTCATGAGGGAAGGTTAATAGTAATAGTAATAGCTGGAAACTAAACTTTTATGCATTGTTTCTTTTGAATGGGTTTAAAGATGGTTTGGTGATTTTTAAAAACACCTAGGACACCCTTTGCGTGTGTGGACGATTAAAATTGCTTTTCCTGGGTGGTGGAGGGGGGTTTGTCAT